>JAHWFP010210907.1:29928-54201 GCA_023313725.1 Lithobius niger
ACATATAAGTCCAAAAGGCAACGTAAATAGGTTTGCATCTGTATTTATTTAACGCTTGTTGAGTCTTCGGCCTTTTGTCTTTACAGCTGATGAGTGAATTAAGTAAACATACGAAAACAGTACTGTTTTTATTACGAAATTGAATTTTATACTTACTAACTTTGCGAAATCCTGGTTAAAGTCGGAGTCTTTCTTGATTAGAACGAACTACTAAGATTAATTCTAACGAGGGAACATTTATCCGTACATTCGCAATGTCTCACCGTAACGTCACAGAATGATTACTAGAGCAAACAGCGCTCACCGCTTGACAAGGACCGTAGATTCACAGGCAACATGGCATTGGTAATCGTCATTTAAACCGGAGTTTAAACCGGCCCCCAGTTCAAAGTGGATTTCAGAGATGCCGGCAAATAAACATCGCGCTGTGACAAAACTACCAAAACCACTCGTGATATTTAAAAAACAGTATATGGTAAATGTTAGCTGACACAATGCACCTTCACGAAATTTTTTCTTTTGTTTTAAAATGTTGACGAGCCTTATGTCAGCCAAAGCAATTAATGCTTGTATGGCTAAACCGGCTCAATTTTGAACATTACCAGATTATTTTTAGAGAAGAAGAAATCTGGTAAAGGGAGGTGCCAGCCCGGGGGATTCGATCCCGGGAAACCTCCGATCATCGTCAGGGCCGAAAGATTGTCCAGAATTAGCCAGAATACATCCCATAGCCGCCGAAGGAGCTCTCACACTCGCTTTCCTTAGTGTTGTTTGCCGGCCATTTTTAAGCTGCGTGATCGCAACGTACGGTGGCTTATTGGGACACGCAACAACTATTTTCTCCACACACACAATTTTGATGAAACCTGAACAAGATGGTCACTGGCGCTGCGGCAGTTTACCATCGTCCTAGATTGTAGTGTGTCTTATCCGGTGTTGGAACGCCGAAGTTCCGATGTCATGAAAGTTTTGTGTGTGTAGAGGAAAATGTTGTTGTGTGTCCCAACCAGCTACAGTAGTAACAACACGTGTTTTCTCCCGTTTCCCCTCCAAACTCGTGCCCTCGTGCGTATAACGCTTGCCGAGTGTTGCTTTACGTAGGAATATGCTCCTTTCGTAACGAAGTCAGTATAGAGCAGTGACATTTGCCGCCATATTGGCACCAGTATGGGTTTTGGAGGGCATAACTACAAGGTGCACTACATAAAAATGGAGGGAAAAATAACGGAAGAGCGGATTTCTTAGGCTTAAAATAACGTTGTTTTCTCCAACAACAAAAATCGCGCGTTTTAGGTCTAAGAAATCACTCTTCACAGCATCGGCTTCAGTATGGCGCCCTTTCGTTTCTCTCTGCAGTGCCCCTTGCAGCTAACCCATTAAGGCTCCACCATAGAGTTATACACAATAATACTACGTCGTGTCACTACTCTATATTGCTCTTAGCTCCAACTCAGGTGGATTCTGAAAGGAATCAGTTGGTGAAATTATTGTCTTTTTTTCCCTTCATTTTTCCCTTTTCTCTTTAATTTTCTTGTTGTTTTTTTTTTTTTAAATATTTTTGTTTTTTGGTATTCTTTATATTATTTTATTGTTTTTGTTCCCCTCATCCCCCCCTCTCCTTTACACTGTCCTGTTTCATCTTTATCTATCCATCCTCTGATGCACTTATTACCGCCCTCCCCCTTAGTATTTTTTTTTTATTTAACCTAACTGCCAGAATTCCATGGTACAGTTTCTTCTACATGGTGACCTGGCGGAGTGGATGTTGATTTTGTGAGTTTTTCGTGTTTTTAATTTAAATCCTTTGAAAATGGATCCAGCCCTTGAAATGCTCTGATATATTATTGTGTGCGCGGCATATCTTGAGTCCTTGAAGTATTTTACGAGCGACTACGTCTTCCTGGAGGGGGCGGCTTTAATCGACGGCCGTCATTGTTTTTGTAGCCATCTTGGATACCAACAAGGCACTCTGCTGCCAAAAACGTACAATCGATTATCTGTGTTCGTTCTGCGGCGAACTCAAGATAGGCCGCGCACACTTTAGGTGCCATTGTTTTTATCCGTTTTATGCGTCGACCTGTCCTTGAGTGCTGTCTTTTCAACTGTACAAAACGTATTTTTTTTAACCATTCCTTCTGACCTCCTTCTGGTCACGAACTATCAAAACGGGTTCTTGTATCTTTCTTCTGACGTCTCCTCTATACTTCTTCTTGCGATTGGGGTGCAACTCTCTTTTAATAACGATAAATTAAACCTGCTGGAAGGAAAGGAACGTGTCAGAGGCAAACTGGCTTGCATTCCATAACAATCGGTAATTGTTACATTGTTGATGCTGTGAGATTTGGTGAATTAGTTTCTGTACATAGCGTACGACAGCTGGTCATGGCTCAGGAAGAAGGAAATAGAATTCTTCTGTGAGATTTAAGGTTGAGTGTTTAATTTGACCCCTGTGGCAGCCTAGTCGATCCTCAGCATGGATTAATTTCTGGATATTCGACGAACAGTAATTTTTGTTCTTGGGTTCTTTCTTAAAGTAAATAAAAAAAACAATAAATAAATAAAAACTTATAAAGGATAAACGATGCAGACGAAATTAAAGTCGTGCCGTGTGAGCATTCAAGATAAACAGATTTGAAAGCCGAAGAAAACGATTTCCAAGAATGGGAATCAAACTGAGAACCTCTCCACTAAATCCAGGGCCAGAACTGGCAAGCAGAAGGTCCTGGGTTCGAATCTCGGTCGAGCAGTTTTCTTTTCTTTTCTCCCTTTCTCAAATTAGTTTATTGTTATCAAAAGGCTAGTCTCTAACGCTGTCTGCTTATACCACTGTACAATACATAGGTCGTGCCACTCTGTCTCTGACAACGGCAAACATTCGGATGAAACTAGTACCTGCTTACAACGATTTACCGCCAGAGGGCACTGTCGTCAAGTAACAGGAAGCGCAAAGCATCATGGAGATCAAAACTATTTAGCGTCACTAAAACAAATTTATCACGATAAGAATACAAAATGAATCGCTTAAAATATACCACGAGTCAGATTACGACAGTCAAATAATTTTAAGAAAATCAGAACTGGCTGATCAAGTTCTATTTTTTTTAATCCAACATTCAGTTTTAAAACGGGTTGTCGGTACGAATGGAGCTAAGTACAACGCATGGTTTTGTGTAACGAATAGCGTGCTGAGCGGCCGTTCAGGCTGAAGCTTCTTCCGTGGTTCACGTTTATTATAACGAACGATATACGTTTTGAATCAAACACAGAATAAGTTCTTCAACTTCGGATATTTCCCACGCACAAGTATTTCGTCAATTTCCACAGGTATTGTCGCTATTACCATGGCTACCATGTCACCATTTTTTATTCCAAGTGTCGCCTCCTACGAGCACCTGACAAGTACTGCCGTCTGGTGCCGTTGATGAAAGCAGGTATTATTTTATAACATGTTTTGTAACATGCTATTTACGTATAGCAGGGCGCAATACGAGTGAACGCTCGTAGTGCGCCTTGTAGTTACATAAGCTGCTTGTGCGCCCTGCCAACGTCAGCCTAACTGCTGAACTTAGGCGGACGCCAAAAGCCGCGTACTTGGCCTGCACCATTGCTGGACCAATGGGGCATGCCTGGACTTGTTGGCTAGTGCCTGAGGCTACTTCTATTGTTCTGGCCCCACTATAAAACGTGGGACTTGGACGTCTGACGGGGCAATTGGTGAGGGAGGAACAACTCGACAGGTTGGTCCTTCTAGAGCTAAGTGTTAGGGCTGACAGGCTGCAACTTTGTCAGTGCCTAATATGTGCTACTCTGTGTACAGACCCCTAGCTGTGCATTAAGGTGTGAATTGCGCTCGAGTATATCTTGAAACCAATCGTCCACTCCCTGAGTAGTTACAGTTTCAGGGCATGTGTTCAGTAAAGTGTCACCTACTAATCGGTCGTGGGACTCGATCTGGCGTTCGCTTGGTTGGCAGCGAGCCGCTCTGACCGATGGGCTATGATCGCTCACGTTGTTGGGGTGGTCTGGGAATCCCTCACAAGATTCGCGGTGCAGCCTGGGACTAAGTTTTCTTTCTGTCTGCACGGTAGTATGTCGTTAAAGTCATCTGTTGATGTGAAACAGCCATTTGATACTAGTCGTGAACAGCCATTTGAAACTAGAACGATAAGTTAACAAGCGCTGGTTTTGCAAAACCAATAATTCGCTGGAGAGACCAGTAAAACAGAACGGCAGCAAACCACTTTTAATGGACTCATTTCGTCCGTCTGACTGAATGCTCGCCGATTGGGTTAGGGAAGATTATTACGGGATGGACCGTCAGGCTTAAATCCATCATCGGTTCGGCGGAAATATAATTGGCAATGAAGAAATATTGACAACGGGTTTCGTTTTTCTTTTCTTTCCGTAAGCTGTTTTCTTGAAAATCGCATTACCGACTGAATTCAACAAGCATTTCCATATTAGATTCGTTCATCTCGAGATGTTGGTCGCTCCGAGAACCAATTTGTTGGACTCCCGAGAAAGGAAAGCTCTTTTTTTTTTCTCCCTTCGGTTGGAAAACCCATAGCATGCTGATTACACACCCATTCTTTTGTAATGGTATGTAACGAAAAAACTAACGTTTGTGACCAGAGATAGCTGATGTTGCCCAGGAGGCATTAGCAGAATTATTTTTCGTTTTGTAGGTTTAGGACGGGGTTTGAAGCAGCTGTGTCAGCGATTGTCTGAAGGTCGATGCCGCTTCTTTTTGCGTTTTAGACTTCTAAAAAGATTTTAGGCTGGATTTTTATTTACTTATTTAATATTATTTTTTTATTTTCAAGTACAGAAGCCATTCGTAGCTTTTATATACTACAGTGACACAGTCCCTGAAGCATTGATTGAAGGTCGCGAAATTTATAGTGAGGTGAACATTGCAACCCCACCACAGTGTCCGCGGCCTATCTTGAGTTCTCCGCAGAACGAACAGAGATAATCGACTGTACGTTTTCAGTAGCAGAGTGCCTTGTTGATATCCAAGATGGTTACAAAAACAATGCGGCCATCGATTAAAGCCACCCCCTCCAGGAAGACGTAGCCGCTCACAAAAGACTTGCAGGACTCGAGATACGCTGCGCACACAATAAGCCTGGTTTAAGGAAGTAAGCCAGAAGGATGGTTGAATTTTGTGTGGTTATTTCCCGGACCACGCGGTCTGACATTAAGAGATGTTGTGAGTAGTTCAAGGATGCTTTAGGTTGGGCTATGGTAGCGTGTCATATTTCAGGAAGATTTGTTGCCAGTCAGGAACTAAGAAGTAAGATTTAAGGAGGCTGCAGGCTCTTTTTATACCCTGTGCTGCAGGCAGCACCCACCACAGGTGGTGCAAGGTATTTCCTGCAGTATATCCTGGTATCCCATGAGCCATCTCTGCTGGCAGCCACCCCCAGCGGCAGGCAAGACCTGAGCCATATTGACCACTGATCTCCAAGTATAAGACCATACATGAATAGCATGACTGAAATACATTGTCATTAATGAAGATTACACATAATACACAATATGGAGCCATAGCATCAAGGGAATGAGGCCCACTAAGGCCCTACGTTAAGACATAAGAGTAAACATGGAAGGCAATGGAAACTGTCGTTGAAACATTGGTTACATCGGCAGTTACATTAATGCAAACTATTAATTTTCTTCCATTAAAGCTTCTAGGCTCTTTCAAATATGCAAATGTTCACTGCCAAGAAGATGAAAATCTAGCGCGTTGTTCGTAATATTTTCTGGCTTTCGTAGCAATTTTGTTAAGATTAAGACATCGAGGGGAAGAAACATAAGCGGTAATTGCCTGCCGAAGAGCTATGCATTCTCTCAGTAAGGGTCTGGTTGGAGCTCAAGTAGCTGGCATGGTTGTTTAATATTTTAAAGTTGAACGATGGAAACAAGACGAACACACAAATTTATAGAGAACACAGTGGAAACCTTCACGAAATCTTTGATCATTATTGACTGAGACGGAATAAGTGTGGTAAAAGATGATTTCACTGCTCATCACAAAGATGGGTATTAAATTGAAAAAAAAGGTTAGGTGTGCAAGTTCCAGCTGTCACAGAAAAATAAAGTCGAAAGTACAATAATAAGGAAAAAATACATACTTGTATTTCGACCGCTATGGAGTGGTCATCCTCAGAGAGGTAAAGGAGCCTACATTTCCACACTTTAGTCACGTAAGATCCACAGGATCTAGCTCAATACATTGTTCAAAATCTAGTATGGCAAGCATGAAGCATTTTTAGATAAAAACAATGCAAAGCGCCTAATAAAAAAAAAATCGTTAAAATCCAAACGTACATCAGGCAGTGTGGGCACAAACACGAACGAGGGAAGCCATTGTTTGGGTCACGAAGAAGAAGGGATGACCCCGCCATAGTGGTCGAAATATAAGCATGTGTTTTCTTATTGTTGTGCTGTCGCGGCTTTATTTTTCTGCGAAGATGGGTATTGACATAGATGTGATAAATATTTTCACAGTTGTTGATTTTTATTCATCAGTAGGCTAATGGCAGCCTATAAATTTGTTTGTTGTTAATACGTAGCACGTCTTCAGTATGACTAAACTGGCACTCGATAATCCATAGCATTTCGAATTCATTCTTGAGCTCTATCGTTGTGGCTCTAACCTCGATGAAGAAAACTGTTCATTGTTGAAACATTGTTGAAACAAGTTGAAATGGTTTTAAATCCCTTTGTGGTCCCTCCCACGCATTGGTAAATGCCCTAAATACCCTCCGAAAACGATTGCATATTTGTTGTGCAAACCTATCCACGTAAAACCCGTCTGCGGCCTTGCAGTGCTGGAAACACCGGTTCTCGTCAGATCCTCGAAGTTAAGCACCATTGGGCTGATTGATATTTGGGTGGGTGACCACCTGGGAATCTGGCTTAGGGCTTCGGGCAGATAACCAGGAGTGATTAACGCTCGTTAAACCCTTTGAACCCTTCTTTCCATATAAAACGTTATCTATGGCTTCACAAAACAAAGTGGGTTGAAATATACCATAAAAGGAACTACTATGTAGCTTTTTTTTTTTTTATTAAATAATAGTCGTACGTTTTTTATTTTATTTTACTATGACGCAAAGAAAGTACCACACCGAAGTACAGATTCTTCCTTGCGTATGTGGCACAGATTTGCGTATTTACAATCAATTAATGTGGCACACAGCAAAGTCGTCTCTGACAGACGTGGTGCCCCACAAATGCAAGAAAACACTTTAGATAAATTGTCAGCCGCTTTATTTCGGCCTTGATCACAAATAGGAAAAAAAAAAGAATAAAAACGCGAGCGAAAGCTCGAGTTAAAAACCGCTCGCGTTTTTATTCTTTTTTTTTTCCTATTTGTGATCAAGGCCGAAATAAAGCAGCTGAAAATTTATCTGAAGTGTTTTCTTGCATTTGTGGGGTACCACGTCTGTCAGAGACGACTTTGCTGTGTCCCTCCTCGACCCACAAATTAATTTTGTTCTGAATTAATGTGGCATTCCATAAATTGATATCGAAAACGATTAGTCAGTCCAAGATAAGCAAAAAAAAAATAAATAAAAATTTTCAGCAGAAGTTACAACTGTTAACGAGACTTCGTACTCAGCCGTAAACCAAACAAAATCAATACAGGGTTTTTTTTTCTTGTTTTTTTTCAAATAACACTTCCTTAAAACACAAAACATTAGTAATAAGAAATCAAACAACCGTTCATAGTAATAATAGTAGCACATTAACAATAATAACAAACTAGCTTTACCCCCGGCGTAACATACGCCGGTTTAGCCAGTTCCCGAATACCTGAGCGAAATACTGTAGTGGGCAGTATGGAATGAAAAGGGTGCCGACTGCCCCCTACTTCCTCCTCCGAACTTCCCTGCGGCGTACCCAGTTGTATGGTCAGATTTTCCCCATCCCCCCTCCCCGTAACCCCCTTTTTCGTCCCCCCCCCCCTTCCCCCCCCCCCCGTCCCCGACCTGGATTCCCCTATTGAGTGGTCTGAATATCCCCATCCCTACTCCTCCTCCATTTTAACCCCTGCTGATTTTTTTTTTTATGGAAGTAAATGTCTTTTTTCAATGGAGGACGCTCAATGGCCCGTTTCTCCGTTCTGATACCAAGCGCAATAAACCCAACAACGGTCGTGCATGCAGTGATTGTTACTGAACCAACTTTGAAACTCTTGACGTCGGCCCTAAGAGGTGGCATTATTAAAGCAATATCTCGATTGTTACAGGCCACACCCGTTTGTTTGACAATGTCGGTCGCTCGCCCTCTTTCATTATAGTGCATAATGATGAATTTGCTTGCCCAACCTAAGCGTATTATATATAAAGATCGTAAATTCAACTTTTAATTTAAACTGCTGCACCTTGGTTCTGGTGAGACGTGTCGCCGCCATTTCTCCCGGCCATCACCTCGCTCACAGTACGAGCTTGAAGAGGCAAAACCAAGGAACGAAGGAAGGAAAGAGAAGGCCAAGTAAGCACGCATAGGAGGACAATAACATAAAAGAAGCCCCAAGCCAAGATCCAACAAGACATAAAACTCTTGGTAATGGGGTTTGCTCTGTTGTCTTCCTATTCCCTTTATAAAAATTTGATTTAGACATTACAGTTTGTGTCCAATTACGTTAATTGTGCTCTGAAGAGAGTCCGCGAATAGAAAAGGAGGGGAAGGGGTGGGGGAGGGGGGCGGACAGCCCATCCCTAACCAAATCACCAGGCGACAACCGTAATGAGAAAATACGAGGTGGGGAGAGAGCGTGCACACGACAACAACAAGCCCTTCCTTCACGCAGTCCACCTATTGAGGTCCTCCTTTTATTTCCTTGTGTACTGGCATCTAATGAGAGAGATTTGTCTGAGAGAAAGAGACAGAAAACAACAATATGCCCCCTCCCGTCGCTTGCCGGGGTGGGTTGGGGGAGGGCATCCCCAACCTCTCACCCAAACCTTTCAAAACCAATCACACCTTGTGGTTTGAGTCGAATGTGACCGAACGTCACGCCCAAAGGTAAATTGACTCTCTCCAAAAAAATGATTGTGTTCACCAAATCTTCCAAAAACAAAGAAGAGAAACGTCGTCTCACTCTCCCCTGGTTAATTAATTAATTGGGATTATCTACGAGTCTCTCCGTCCGTCCTTCCGTCTGTCCACTCGTCTCTCGCTGTTAGACGTCTCGCGTGCCAGTTGATGAGGGCTTTGTTGACCCACTAATTCAACTGCTCCTCGAGTGATACGAGTTGAGATGCCGTGACGTCACTTTTCTAAAGCTCTACACTCGGGTATATTGCAGCTAGCTTTCTTTAAATGCTTTTTTTTTAATGCATTTTTAAAATGTTTTAATCATCGCTACACTGCCACAAGATTAGTGCTTTGGCCTTCAGACGGCTTGCTGTGGTCAATTGTAGATGCTTTACTTCTGGAAGCATACACACGCGAGTATGGGCATTTGAAATTTTTGTAAGACTGCTATTGGAGTACGCAACACCGGTGTGGTCCCCTTATCGGGCAAAAGATATCGACCTGAAAGAGTCAGTCCAGCGAAAATTCACAAAGAGTTTCCAGGGAATGCACGAGGTAACCATATCGAACGTTTATCGAGGATTGGTCTGGAACTGCTGGAATTCCGAAGAATAGAATTTGATCTAATTCTCACTTTTAAGATTTTAAAGGGTCTGATTGTTGTTGACCTTTTTTTTTTTTGATTTGCCCAACAGAATTAACTCCTTTGAAGTTGGAGGTTCAGAGTTCGAATCTTGACTGTCGAAAAATTTCTGTTCGGTTCGGGTCGTGAATATATGGAATGCGTTTAGCACGGTAACGGTGAATTCTCGAAATGTGATTGAGTTTCGTATAGAATGATAAATAGGCAGTCCTTCAATCACTTCTTGAAGAGGACGCAGTATTTGTAAAAGAGTGCTTTCGTTTTAAGGTCCCGGTGTTAGCGGCTCACACCCGTCCTGGTAACCAACCACAAATAGTGGTACATTCCATTTTATTACTATTATACTACCATCGACGAAAATTGGGTATTTCCTAAACACATTGAGTTTATTGTGAATAGAATTAGAAGAACTGTCCCATTACTGTATAAATTACAAAATGTCCTTAATTTTACAGGGTAAAAAAGTCTTTTTTTTGGAAAGTTGGATCAATTCTTTCATAATGTACGGTTGTAGTATTTATGGACTGACTACAGATGGAGTTATGAAAAGTTCAAAAGTTACAAAAAGTTGAAAAATAAAGCAGTGAAAGCACTCTTTGGCTAAAAAAATAAATAAATGGAAACTTCAACTGATATTTATCAACGATTTAAAATTATGACTTGTTAGCCATTGGTTCTGAACTGCATAATAAAGAATAATTATTATTTTACATCTTCTTCTTACATTAAGTCTCCTAGCAGAAATCAAGCAACCCCCGGAAGGGGAACAATGAAAACATGCGAGTGTGTCAATTCTTTGGCTTGAAATTGAAACTGGGACGTTGTTGCCCTGAAAAGAAGTTGAAATTGGCACATTGTTGCCTCGACTAACAATTTGCTCTAACAATTATCCTTCTAACCAAACACCGTGGTAATCTCAAGGGCAAGTATTACGTGACCAAGAGGAGAGAGAGAGGACGGGATAAAAGGAGGAGGGGAGAAGGGAGGGAGAGGATTGGCGGAAAGGGGGAGTGTTACACAAACAAAAATCGACTGTTGCAGTGAACGATCAGGCAGCACCGAGCAAATACTGGGAAACAACCACGGGTCAAACAAATCCCGGGCCGAAGCCGGTTACGATGCTAGTCCAGATATAAAATAGAAAAAAAATAGATCCAGTCGTTAAACAATTGACGGGCTTAAAGTCCCAATCTGGAGAAACAATTATGGCAAGCGAGGTCTACATTACGTTGTGTCTCACACTTTCAATTTACTACCCATATAGACTTCAGAAACATGAAAACTAGACTAAAAATGAATAAACTAAATAAATAATGGATTTAACAAGATCACAGATTATGGTATAATGTATACCACTTTTGCTATTACTTATATGTACCTAATAGTATACTTACTACGTTATATGTTTTTTTTTTTTTTTATCTTTTTGCAGTCACATACAGATTTGAGTCTCGTGAACTGCCCTGTAAATGTGTCTATTGTAAATACTTTGGGTGGAATAAATATTTATGATTATTATTATTATTACTATACTATTAAACGCTCTTAAATGCAGAAAGCCGTGAGGTTGCTGAGTGAATTTGTGTATCGAATGGTCTTCAACACTTAATTGAAAGACACGTACTTTTTAGGTGTCATTTTATCGCTCAAGTGTGTTAGTTGTACATTCATTCGTGATTACTATCCCTTAGTAATATGTGACGATGTCGTTGAATTTACAAGACAGTGTAAATTGACTAAATTATCCTTTAATAGTGTTTAAAAATTTCGTTTGTTCGTATGGACTGGTTGAGTCAATGCAGTTGTCTCCTTCACGTCTCGCTGTCCTTAAATGGAGACAAATATTTTACAAAATCAATTTGTTTGAGAATTATGTCACATTAATCCAACAAAAGTTCATATTATAAACCTTACCAGATTTATATAACAGAAAGAAGTCTTAACAGGGGAAGATAACCCGGGCATTGGAACTGGAAAACATTCACTTACGACAGGACCAGACGATTCTCAAAAATACACCACAATTAAATCCGTAGCTGTTGGCTGAAGTTGAACTTTTTTCCGAGCTTAGTCGGGCAAACAACAAATTGAATAGAAAAAAGTCGGTGTCGACTAAAAACCTATACGCAACCCCACCCCTCCCCCACTCCCAACCCAACCCCAAAATACGGGAAAAAACACGTCAAGACGGCGTTTAAAAGAGTTTAGGGAGGGAGCAGAAACCACGCCAGCCAGAAGGTCGTTAACGCCAAGGCTGCACGACCCGCTCGCATAATTCTTTTCGTAAACGGTTCAACAAAACTCGCTACATAGCTCTGCATACAGAAAAAATCCGTTTAATCCGACTTAATTCACCTAACCTAACCTAACCTAACCTAACAACATATCAGCAATAAAGTCAATTTACGCATAATTTACACTAGTGGGTGCTAAGTAACCAAGTTTCGTGGCGAGATCAGACCCACCTATCTGAATTGTTTACGAAAAAAAAAAATAATAAGCGACCCGTTAGCAGAAGTAACGGTGTCTGATGTTGCCAAGGGAGAGATTTCCCTAAAGTTTGAAAGGATGACCCCTGGTGTTAGAGGAAGAGTAACAGAAAAAATCGGAGATGTGAACATCGGAGAAAGTAAACATTATTCCTGTTTACTTTTATTCTATTATTTAGTGGAAGGAGGATGGGTGACGGGTGGGGGGGGGGGGGGTGGTGGTTAATATTATTTACTTCTTAGAGATAGTAAATGTTCCTACCTTTTGGACAAAAGAACAATGTAGAATCAGTTACGTACACAAAAACATTGCCCAATCGCGAATTTTGAAAGCATTCCTCACTTTGTTATGAAGCAACGTGCGGCTTAGAAAGCACATTCAAAAAATACACTTTAATAAACCATAAAAATGGAATCATATTCGTGCTCTTCTTACAGCATTGAAAACTACATACTACCCGATGTTTCGAGATCCGTGACCTTGGTGTTTGGTTTGCATCAAACCGAAAATCGTCCTGGCATTGTATGAAGGTTATGCTGCAGCTTATCAACGGCTTGCCATTGTAAATCGCTATTTCACGTCTGGGAATGTCAAGACAAAGGTCAGAGAATTTAAGGTCTATGTCCGCCAATTGTTTGAATGTACAATTCGGGTGTGGTCACCATCCCTGTTTAAGGACATCGACCAAGTTGAGTCTGTGCAGTGCCGCTTTACGAAGAGTTTTCCTGGTCTGGGAGACCAACTTTACTGTGAGCGCTTGTTGAAAACAGGTCTCGAATCGCGCGAATTACGTAGGCTGAAGCTAGATGTTATTCTCACTTTTTCTTCGCGTCTTGTGAAGGTGGACTTGCCTTTCTTCGACCACAATTTGGTATGCTCTACTCGGCGTCAGTTATTGAAATCATTAGTCCCTTCCTGCAATCGGGATCGAGTGCCGACAAAATTTCTTTGCCGTTAGGGTAATCCCATCCTGGAACTCCCTTCCAGAGGAGGCTGTTCCACCACGTTCGGCAACTGGTTTCCGAACTGCCTTAGAGCAGACTCACACTTATAAAGTTTCTGCAGAGACCTGATTTTTTTGTACTATCAAATTGTTAACCACCCAGAAAACCTAACTGGCTTTTGTGGTCTCCATGCGGTTTGTGAACTAGTTTTGGTTTAGTGTCAGTGGGACATCCCCCTACCAAGTTCCTTACCACCGTGTCTGTGGGTTATACTATTTTATTGTATTAATATTATCTATATAATAATCCTGGAGGCCGGCTAAAAGGAAGGCTAAAGGGAAAGGGAAAGCTAAAAGGAAAACCACTTCTCCCCTCCTCACTCCTGCATTGAAAATGCACTCTCCAACTCTACCTGCATGGAAACAGGAGGCAGGCATGAGTGGTCGATCAACTCAATAAAGGTTCAATCTGACAAGTCGTCGGGCCGAACAATCACTTCTCCCCCTCCTCGCACCCGCATTGCAAATGCGCTCTCCCAGTCTACCTGCATGCAAACAGGAGGCAGGCATGAGTGGTCGATCAATCTGACAAGTCGTCGGGAAGAGTGCCGGAAAAATGTCCCGGGAAATGTGTCCGTAAACTTAATTCATGACCGGCCCTCTAGTAAATAATAAAAATGTACCTATACGGCAACTTCGAATATGCCAGCTGTAGAGCCTGCTATGTGTGCTGAACTGGATTTGCAGTGTCCTTACACACCTCCGGGTACATTTTTCTTATAAACCTCCCCAGTCCCCACCCTTTGGAAGCATTTTCCAGTTTAAGTGAAGAATTACCGTCATGAAACTATTGTCTGACCTTTGAAAGACTTTCTCTACTGCTCAAGGGATTTGTGGATATAATCCGTGCGTGTCTTTTACTGGAAGCGGTTTAGCAAAACAATTGGAGTATGGTGTGCGATTAATGTCATACTGCGTCTACGTAAGCCATTAAACGAGAATGATCGTAATGCGTTTCATTCATGAGACTTTATACACCATACTCGTGTTTTGATAAACTCCTCGATGGAAAATGGAAACATACGGACACTAGGGTGGATGGAGTATCAAAATTTTTTTTGAAATTCCTCATTTACAGGGTGTGTTGGGCATCACTATCACACACAAAACAATTTCACCACCCTGGGTTCACGTTTTGAGGGGCCCTAAGGGCCTTCACGTTTAACGTTGCACTGCAATGGGTGGAACCGCAAAAAGGCAAAAATAATGATTTGACTGGTTTTAAAACTAATTTTAACATTATCTCATTTGAAACGGGGGCTAAGAGAGGTAGCCGTAATTGCCAACAAAAAAAAAATGTTTTCTGCGCAATAGTGTAAGTAGTAGTTATTGGCCAAAATTGTCGAAAAGGCCATTTTGACCAATTTTCAATGTTATTCCCAGAGTTTTTAAGAAAAATGAAATTCTTGGTAATTACGTCATGCTAACGTGATTGCTGAGATAATCGAATGAGATAGTGTTTAAAATTAGATTTTAAAACGTCAAAGTCATGATTTTTGCTTTTTTCGCTGTTCCGCCTATTGCCGTTCAATATTAAACTTGACGGCCGTTGAGGTACTTCAAGACATGACGCCAGAGTGCTGAAATTTTTTGTGTGTCATACTGATGGCCAACAACAACTTTTCCACACCCAGCCAATGAAGAACTTCAAAAAAAAAAAAGAAGGTTTTTACACTTCACTATAACGGACACCCAATCTCTTTTAACCGCCTTGAGGAAAGGTGGAAAGGTGGTCGCCTTGAGGTGACGAGGTCTTCGGGGAAAATAAAGAAAGATTGCAAGTTACATTTTTTTTAAATTTGCAACAGGCATCTACGGTATACACACTGTATCTTATTTATAATCTTCGAAAAACAGTTAAAGGAAGTAAATTAGGAAAGTTTTTTTGCTAGAAGCTACGACTAATTTTAACTGAGTTCAGTGAACTTGTCTTTTTTTCAGGAATCTCGTTATGTTACGTTCTACTGATTTTTTTCCTTATTGGGACTGTCTAGGTAGTCCAAGACAATTTGATCCCAAAATTACAGATAGTGCGAGAATTTTGGTCCCGTACTAAATACAATCCGTATGAAAATCCGGTCCCACAAAAAAAAAAAAAAAAAACGCCAGAATGGCCCGCTGATTTAAATTGTGGCCGGAGTGGGCGTGGATAGAGGGAACGCTTGACGGGCGTAGCGTGAGTGGACGCACCCAACCTTTCCAAGGAAGGAGTAGGGGAGAAAACTCTCCCCCCCCCCCCCCGCCGGGGGGACACTGGCACGAAGTATGTTGAAAGAGAGAAGCCCAAAGTGCACACGTAAAGTCAGAACAACCCGACGTTTCGAACTGACTCCAGCTCATTATCAAGGTTAAAAAAAATCAAAATACACTTAAAATTGCAATTTTGTACGCACCTTTATGCACCAATCAGAAATGCCGGAAATTGACTGCCGGAATATGTAAATGAGGGAACTCCTGGTGTGCGTTAGCACCAGACCAGCGTTGACGGCGATGGAACGTATGGAGCGCCATGAAAGCTCTTCCAGCTGACCAAGCTATAGCTGTTGTCTTAGCCATGTGGCACGTAAAACCAGAGAAGACTGTCGGACATGTATGTAAGTATTAAAATTGCAACAAAAAAAAAACAAAAAACTATTGCTATACGACAGTACAGACACCTTGGCCAGAAAACAATTGCTCGTTCGTAACTGGCATTGCCTACAAACAATATTTGATTTTTTTTTATTTAGTTTTTTTTTTTTTTTTTTTTTTTTTATAAATTGTTAAATATAACTAGGGTCCAAATTGTCGTAGGTAGCCTTTTTAACTGCTTATGCATATAATGCATACCACGTCACGCGTCACGTCCCAATCCAGTCGTTTATTTGAACGGGTCATGCCTATCACATTTCGCGTCTGGCCGGAAGTGACTGAAATATTAGTCGATTTTTCATGATTCCGATTAGAAGACGTGCCAGCAAATTGTAAAGGAATTGTTATTGAAGAGTTTATGGTTAAATGGTTTGCATATGAAGGGTTGTAGGTCCTGACTACAAATTTTTGCCAATTATGTTTCTGTATGAAAAAAAGTTGAACCGGAACTGGCCCAGCTTATTTCAGGTTTTGAATACATGCACGGAAAACGGAATTCTATCTGTTGTTGGGCTATTGGCAAACCACTGAATAAAAATGGCGGCTACTTTACGGTTTGCCGGAAGGCTGTCCTAGGATTCTACGCGTATTGGCAATTCTGGTAGTTATGTGGCTCCTGTTAATTATTGTATAATCGATTATTTAGTGTAACAGTTTGTTGTCGTATCAATTCGACAAACGTGTGAGGCAACGGGATAGTGCATACTAGGTGCGTAGCTAACGGAATAAAGGCACAATTATAAATTCATTCCACGATCACTTTTGATAGTAAAATAAACAGTAGAGGGAACAAGTTTACTTTATGCGGCTTATGGGAAGAATAAGAGCTCCTCACCGATTGATCTCTCGTTGGGCTAGAATGACATAAAATGATCAACTGAACAACATTTTCCCATAACATTTTTGGGGCAAAGGCTTCGTTTGGCTGTCAGAAATTAATGAAAGCCGCACTCTTTGCGCTGACGGACGAGAGGCCGTTTTCTTCCCATGTTCCCAGCTGATATTTTTTTCCCGTAAACAGTTCAGATAGGTGGGTTGTTATTGTCAGTTTCGTGTGGATATTGTTGTTATTGTCGGTAAGGTTAGGTTAGGAACTGGCTTCGACATTTCACTTCAGGTAACGAACTGGTTGGGGTTTGGCGTTTGACTTGCCGGACTTTCGCCCAGTTTCATGCTTTCCGGCACGGCACGGTGCTAACTTTAGATCTTCACCACGGCCAAATTTTCCCCAAAAATGGAAGAGGAAAACGTTACTCAGCATTACTCAGCTTGTTTCTCAGCTTAGCTCTCACCCATAGTTAGTAGTTTCAGATTAGCTTGTGTCTCAGCTTAGCTCTCACCCATAGTTAGTTGTTTATGCTTAGCTTGTTTCTCAGCTTAGCTCTCACCCATAGTTAGTAATTTCTGCTTAGCTTGTTTTTCTGCTTAGCTCTCACCCATAGTTAGTTGTTTCTCAGCTTAGCTCTCACTCATAGTTAGTAGTTTCTGCTTAGCTTGTTTCTCAGCTTAGCTCTCACCCGTAATTAGTAGTTCCTGCTTAGCTTGTTTCGCAGCTTGGCTCTCACCCATAGTTAATAGTTTCTGCTTTTTTAGCTTGCCGAAGCCATTCCATTTGTGTTTGATAATTTATACTATTGAATTAACCAACTCTTCGATTTCAAGGGTTGATTGCTTGAATGTGAAAAAAACTTGGCAGGCTCAAGCTTCCTTTATTAAATGTCTGCCATTTTTAAAAAAAACATTTAAGCATTATCGAATTAACTTTTTATTTTCAATTGCTGTAAGAGCGTGCATAAGTGATTAAGATATCGTATATTTCCTTTCCTTTTTCTTATACTTACTAAGTTTAAAAAAAAAAGTGTTCCCTTTCAGCGTAAAAAAATGAAACTTGATTCTGCAGTCAAGGCTCTTTTCCCTTATTTACATACTGTGCTTTGACCTTTCACGTTGTAAAACAAAACCCACCACACAATGCCTGCGTTACTATTTTTGAAATGATTTATGGTGAAAAGTGATTCAAGTTTCTTTTAATTTCATTGTTCGGCTTTAGTTTTGTGCCATTCTTTCCTAAACCAAAACGAGAAAACGTGATAATGAACTAACATTTCTCACCTCTACAGCATTTTACACCTTATAGCATTTTACACTTTCTACAGCATTTGTTTAAGAGAGTGTTCTCAAAGTGCAAACACTACAAAAGCGAAGAACTACGGAATTTCGTGGCTTATGAAAGCAAGGGAGTTGCCATCTTCATTTTCTTAACAACATTAAAAAAATATATATTTAAGATAGCAACAGCCTGCTTAATCTTAGTGAACACTTAAACAGGACGGAAAGTCAAATGGGTTGGAAAAGTGATTAATAAATACAGATGCAAACCTATTTACGTTACCTTTTGGACTTATATGTCAGACTGCCTGAGCGGGAATTGAACCCACGACCTTAGGACGGAGTCCTACCGCTCAGTCGTACTGACACGGCCATGTCAGTATGGCTGAGTGGTAGAAGTCCGGCCTTTGGTCTCAAAGGTCGTGGGTTCAATTCCCCGTTCAGGCAGTCTTGATATTTTAAGTCCAAAAGGCAACGTAAATAGGTTATCTGCATTTTATAAACCTTAGCGAGTGTCGTTTGATTAATTTTAACTAATCTGGTGACGGAAGATCTATTTATCTAATACGCTTAGGTTGGGCAAGCAAATTCATCATTATTATGCACTACACTGAAAGAGGGTGTATAATGAAAGAGGGCGAGCGACCGACAATGTCAAACAAACAGATGTGGCCTATAGCAATCGACATATTGTATTAATAAAGCTAGCTCTTAAGAGCCGACTTGGAAGAATGAAGCAAGAGTTGGAAGAGTTTCAAAGTTGGTTGAGTAACAATCACTGCATGCACAACCGTTGTTGGGTTTGTTGGGCTTGGTATCAGAACAGAGAAACGTCTTCCACCATTGAAAATAAACATTTACTTCCCTCTCGCAAATCAGCAGGGGTTCAAAGAGGGAGCAGAGATGGGGATATTCAGACCACACGATAGGGGAAACCGGGGTCCACTGCAGTGTTACGTTCAGGTATGCGGGAACCAGCTAGCCGCGGTGTATGTTACGCCAGAGGTACAGCTAGTTCAGTTTATTTACAGCGTGTTTAACAATCTCGAAATGTTGTAGTCCTATTTACAAAAAAAGTAGGGAAGACTCGACAATTTGCAAAGCGTCAACAACTTTAAATGTACCGTCCTTTCTGCCAGATAGCATTTCAAGAGAAGCAGGAAAATAAAATAAGAGGTTCCTAGTTCGATCCCATTTGCAGCTTGATGTGGGTTGTGTGTGTGTCCTTTTTTCTTACCTTTTTTTTCTGTAACGGCGTTGAAGAAGTTGCATTGTGCTAGTTCTCCCAGCCTTTTCCCGGCGTGACTCGAAGAGGACTGCCACGACGTGCTCGGCCTGATCAATTCGAAATCAATTTCGTCTCCTCCGGGCTGAAATGACGAGTCGGGCTGGTGGGCGGCGAAGAAGAACCGCAGGCCTCCTCCGAAGATAAAAAAAATGGAGCTGGAAGAAAGAAAGAAAAATTATATATATAAAAAAAAATCATCCGTCAGCAGCTGCGAAAGCCCGGGCATATGTCGAAAAGGCAATAAAAAAGGATGGAATGAAAAGAAAGTCGTTTTGCTAAATCGTCAGTTTGAAAATTGCCCCCCCCTCCCCACTTTTTTTTTTTTGGTCCGGGGGAATTTTGAATATCATCTCCCGTAGCAAGCTGTCTGAGAATCGTAAAACTCTACCTTACACAGTTACATTTTGAAGATCAAATCCTTGTCTTTCGTCTTCAGACTGAGAAAAAGTCCAATCTTCATTCTTGGGTAAGATAAGATCATAATTCCACATCCGATATCTCGGAGACAATAAACCCTAGAGTGCGTCTGTGGAGAGCGTAATCTACTGCACGAGGGATCGTAAACCCAAATCCAGATTTGCCGTGATCATGATTTCCGATCATGATCTTGAGACTCTGTGATCATAAACCGAAGATCTTGAGTCCGTGCAAATAGTAAACCACAGTTTTGTAACTGTGAAGATCACGATACCCCAGTGTGTCTGTCAGCATTGTAAAACCACAGTTCTGTTGGATTTTTTACTACCGCAAATAGAAGTCTTTTGCGTACGTGGATCACAAAGCCTATAAAGCAGCGTCAAAGTGACGTCATTCTGGCGACGAGATACCATTTGGAGGTCATAGCTACAAGGTGCACTAGATTAAAATGTAAGGGAAACCAACGGCACTTCTAGCCAAGACAGTGCTTTGAGAGCGGATTTCTCAGGCTTAAAAAAACGTTGCTTTCTCCAACAACAAAAATCGCGTGTTATAGGCTTAAGAAATCCAGTCTAATAGCATTGGCTTCAATAAGACGACCTTCTTTTCGCCCTCCAGTGCTCCTTGCAGCTAACCCAGTTACTGGCTCCACCATAGAGATATACACAATAATACTACGTTGTGCCACTGCCCTATAGTCTTGTGTCTGTTGCATCGTAAAGAAACATGCTCCGTTTTGGTTAGCATCACACAGTCATTAGTTACCTGAAACAAGTTTTATGTATGAAGATCGAAAACCCCTGTTTTCCGCATCATCAACCCCACGGTGCGTTTGTTAGCATTATAAATTTTCCTGAGGATTTCAAATCCATAAGTCTTGTGTCTGAGAAACGTAAAGCCCACTTCTTGTTAGTACCAAACGTAGGTGCCCTTTGTCGGTGCAGACTGCAACTTTCTTTTGTCTGAGGATTGTAAAGTCCACTCGTGTCATCTGTTAGATCATAAAGCCGTGCTGAGTTTTGGTGCATCATAATGATCAGGCCTATGTTTAGAGAGATCAGAAACTCGTAGTCTTGTCGTGAACGAGGATTGTAAAGACCGATCGTGTCTTCCCAGAATCATATATTTTGCGCGCGGCGTATCTTGAGTCCTGCATGTATTTTGTGATCAGCCACGTCTTCCTGGAGGGGCCGGTTTTAGCCGACGGCCGCCATTGTTTTTGTAACTATTTTGGATATCAACAAGGCACTCTGCTACCAAAAACGTACAATCGATTATTTGTGTTGATTATGGGGCGAACTCAAGATGGGCCGCAGACACTATAGGTATAGACGAATGGTGTTTGTTAACGCCATAAATAGTTGTCCTTTGTCTGAGCAGATCACACACGTTAGTGTTTCGTGTGGGTAAAGTTCACGCGTATTTATTACAAACAGCAATCATTTGTGCTGATCGGAAACCTAGTCTAATTCTTAAATCCAACCGTGTCTCTTAGATCACAACGTTGTATTTGTTAGTCCAGCAGCTTCATGGCTGCTGATCGGTGATCACGAAGCCCATTCCTGTGTGTCTCTTGTTGGTGTGAGACCCATAAACTTCACTCTGAAGTCTATTCAAAATTCCCCCAGACAAAAAAAAAAAAGTTGGGAGGGGTGCAATTTTCAAACTGACGATTTAGCAAAACGACTTTCTTTTCACATTCTATCCTTTTTTTTATTGCCTTTTCGACATATGCCCGGGCTTTCGCATCTGGGCTGACGGATGATTTTTTATATATATATAATTCTTTCTTTCCTCCAGCTTAATATCAGCACCAACTGAGCACCAACTTTACACTCAATAATTAAGGAGGCATGTTGTTTGTTTGTTGTGTCAAAAGACATTTATCCGTGTGTTCCTTCGCCTGTTGAAAATAAGGGCTAGACAGAACTAGATATCGGTAAATGGTTATGCATCCTGAAGTTTGTCATTTCGTGGCAATCCCCCTTTAAAGACTTGGGTAGGAAATTGGCCAGACAAGAATTGTTACTTTCGACCCACCTCGAGTATAACTCTTTGCTCACAAGTTGTTCCTTAAATAACTCACTTCCGGGGGTCTGTCAAGATTGCCGATGGAACATTCGACTTCCTGAATGGTAGACAGATGAAGGAAAAGGAGACCCCAAAGTATCACGACCCCGCTGGGTGCTATAAAGTTGGGGGAAAGAGCATGAAAATGTAAAATGGTGGACATAAATATCTCAGGAGCTGTCTTTTCATCCTTTATTCACGTCAAGAAGGAAGTGGAGCGACTGACTTGAAACACGAAAACATTCGGTGAGTGAAAAACCACTTTTCGCGTTGAATTGGACTTCATCGGCTAAAAAAGACCTTGTTTTTGCCCAATCCTTTACGCTGCGAAACAAATATTAAGGTTACAAATACATACGGATGCCAACTTTCCGTATTTTTGGTCTTCCATCCCGTTTGAAGGTTATAAATCGGAAAAAAAAAAGGATAAGGTTACACTCACTGAAATTTGCAGCAAATCAAATAAAGACCGTCAATTTTTATACCTATTTTAGGTGCTGGTTGGCCATTCGCTGCATGGAATTTTGGGAAAATGGATTGATCATGCCTGGTAAAATTTCACTTCGAGCAGACGAACCAATATCGCTACCTTATCGTTCGCTTCATCGCTTTCCCGACGTGAAAAACTATAGAGCAGTGCACGACGTAGTATTATTGTATATACCTCTATGCTGGAGCCTTAATGGGTTAAATACAAGGGGCACTGCAGAGAGAAAGAGAAGGGTGTCAAACTGAAGCCGATGCTGTGAAGAGTGATTTCTTAGACCTAAAACGCGCGATTTTTGTTGTTGGAGAAAACAACGTTATTTTAAGCCTAAGAAATCCGCTCTTCCGTTGTTTTTCCCACCATTTTTATGTAGTGCACCTTGTAGTTATGTCCTCCAAAACCCATACTGGTGCCAATATGGCATCAAATGTCACTGCTCTATAGGGTGATTGTTTGGAATGTCTTCAAAAAATATATCAAGTCTCAGTACTCAACACGGATGCTGAAACGACAAATTCAAGAGGCAAGCATTGCCACTGGAATTTGAAAGAGAACGGTAAAAGCAAAAGCCACACCGACAGCCAAACTTAGGGTTAGACCTAACGCCGCAGACATATACGTATCCACAGCTGCTCAGTGCGTGTACAAGGTTTCAGCCATCGCCAACGTTCGTACATACGTGCGACAGGCGATTATAAACGATCATAAAATGCAGCTACTTCCAGTGGCCAACCAGAACCTAAACTTTAGTGTGCACGGCGTATCTTGAGTCCTGCAAGTATTTTTTGAGCGGCTACGTCTTCCTGGAGGGGGCGACTTTAGTCGACGGCCGCCATTGTTTTTCTAACCATCTTGGATATCAACAAGGCACTCTGCTACCAAAAACGTACAATCGATTATCTGTGTTCGTTCCGCGGCGAACTCAAGATAGGCCGCGGACACTTTACTTTAGTTCCAAGAAGCCCGCTTGACAAACTACGCTAAAGTTTTTACCTCCGCGTGTATCTAGTGCCCATTGCAGATAGCACTACGACCGAATCCAAATGCAAGCCACGTAGCTATAGTGTCCGCGGCCTATCTTGAGTTCGCTGCAGAAGGAACACAGATAATCGATTGTACGTTTTTAGTAGCAGAGTGCCTTGCTGATATCCAAGATGATTACAAAAACAATGGCGGCCGTCGATTAAAGCCGCCTCCTCCAGGAAGACGTAGCCGCTCATAAAATACTTGCAGGACTCAAGATACGCGGCACACACAATAGATAGGCTTTACTGTCGTTGCTCTGTAGAGCTAACACTGGGAACTTTCGACGGTGACATGGGAGCAGAACAATGACGAAAAAACTGACAAGTAATTTAGTTGTACATTCGCCACTTGTACGTGTTTGTCAAATTTTAGAGAAAACGGAGCTCACCTTTCCACTCGCCTTGTCACAAATTATAACCACTCTAGGAATGAATCACTTTTTTTTACGTTATGCAACCAACAAAAGTTTTTAAAGAACGACTACACAAATGAAAGTTGTACCTTGGTAGCCAATTTCACAATACCCTGCCTGTTAACATCAAAGAAATTACAAATCAGCACACGTATATTTTACTAAAAGCCCGAATCGGCACGTTTCAGAAACATCTGTTTGGGTGGTTAATTAACCTGGACAGAAATAATCCAGAAATCATGTTTATCATTGTGAGTTGAACGTACCATTACCTTTTTTACAAACGTTGATGTTTTGTAGCTTTTTTGTGTTTTTTTTTTTGGGGGGGGGGGAGAGGGGGGTTCTGCAATTTATTGTTAAATATTTGACTAAATTTTAATTCTTAATTGCCTCGTGCGCATGTCAATTGTGGCACGTAAAAGAACCTGGAATTTCCGATAGGATTTACCTAGCCGAATTGTCCCTCTCTCCCTCTGGCGCTATGGCTAAGGCTGGGTATGCGTCTAAAGCTAAGATATAGAAGGAATGGATGGTCAGCTCTGTATAGTTATCGAACGACACTGACTTGATTGAAGTCTGGTATGAGGTCTCCTCTCGGTCCATTCGCTTCGCCCCAGTGAACCACGAGTTTCATAACGGAGTACAG
>JAHWFP010210908.1:0-40597 GCA_023313725.1 Lithobius niger
TTTCCGGAAATTGTGTAAACAAAAATGTGCTTCCTGGTGTGAATCGCGTTGTCTGTTTTAAAAGGTTGGTGATGGTTAGAAATTAGGTTTAACTTTGAATTATGTTAGATAATGAAAGGTGGATGATCTAATAAACTAAATTTGTGAATCAATGAGAATAAAGGCATTGTGTTTTCCTAGAGTGAATCCAGATCACGTATGTAATTGATTGAACGCTAGGCCTAATATTGCCGACTTTTCCGTGATTACAAATGCTCACGTGAATCGTGTTGGATTGAAAGTTGATTCTGTTGAATGTATGAAGTTTTTAGTTAATTTTGCTGCAGAAAAATCAAAATTTACGGGGATGAAACGTTGCTTTCGTTAAAACGTAAGAAGATTTCAGTTAATTTTACCACAGAAAATCGATAATTTTTAAGAGGTGGGCGTCAATAAGAGTACATCAAGATTTTTGACTTTCAAGCATTTTAGGGGGCTGGGCGTTTAATATGCGATTTACGGTAGTTGAATAGTATCGTAAGTGCATTTACGCAGTCGAACTTCAAAATTTTTGTTAGTTATGAAAACCTAATACGATTGTTCCAAGTATATTTTTGTACAGTAATTTGCAACATAATTATTAGGCCATGCAAAAAAAATTGTTTGGTCAAATTGAAGCACCAGGCAACCAGGCATTTTATTTTATTTTTTATTTTATTTACCTGCTCACATTTCTTTGACATGTACCTAACTCAAAGCTGAAAGCGTATGCAGTTTGCCTAAAAAAGTATTATAATATTCTGCTAATGTTATTTATGTCGTCTAGTATTAAAAATATTTAGTTTTGCCAAATAACTTCTTAGTGGTTTGAGCTAGAGGTTTGAAATTAGCACCATTGAAAACTTCGTTTCGAGCCGGTATAATAAAGTTCTGTGCTGCGGCATGATTGGAGAGGCTACCCGGACTCCAAACATCAAAAACCTCGGGGAAAACGAACATTTTACCGGCCCCCAGCCAGGCCGGCTAAAAATGGTTTCTTTCTGCCTAAAACATACTTAACCAGATAATTTAGCATTACATTCCTTGAATGTGATGTTCCCCTAGAGGTTTCTTCTGCTGTGCAGCCGCCTGCTTGCATGCCCCTGCCGCGTTGTTTATACTGTACTCCCTTATAAAAGCGACAGCGCACACGTTATCGACATTCATTTTACTCTCAATATGTCATGCGGTGACTCGAGAGGGGAAGCAGGGCGGGAGTAGGTTAAGTAAGTTTGCCTGGCTGGGGGCCGGCAAAATGTTCTTTCTTTGTTGCCAAAACATCTTAACCTGATAATTTAGCATTATCAGCAGACCTCGTCAAAGTTTGGTGGCGGGTACCGCCCTGACGAGCGCCCCGGGATGCAAGCAGGCTGACCCCCAAAAAGTTATTGAAAACTTCGCACTTTGTTCAGAACAGGTGAAGAACCTCGAAGTTTGGTCACTTGTCCTCTTCGCTGGTTGGCTGGTTTCCAACATGGATGTTTAGCTTCCATCGTGGTTGGCTTGCTTCTGCTTCGTTCTGCGTGCTTAATGGGGATTGACTACGGTACAGGTTGCAACAACAGGTCGCAGCCGGTGTAGTCCGTTTACATTCACGACCTATGCGTCAGGTTGTGTGAGGTGGAAGTCGATGGATTCCCTCAAGATGCTTGGCGGTTAATGATGTCACGATTGCCCTGAATGTTATACGTTACCGTGGGTCAATAACTCTTGTGTGGTTTCATACGCTAGAATGTGAGTCGAAGAGGTTGGTTTCTTCTTTCTCGTCAGATTTTTTTTTTTTTAAGTTGGACAATGGAAAGACCAGGGTGGTTGTTATACGATTAGTAGTCAGTAATTTCTAATTTCAACTGAGTGGAGTAAGCAGAGTTGCGGTGGTCTTTGAAAAGTTCGAAGAAAGCCTTGTGTTGGTTTAAGTTGGGGCGTTGGGTTTTCCGCGCAGCCAAATGGCCGAAGAGATAGGATGAGAGAAGGGCACCGTCGGCCGAAGAGCTGGTCCTGGTTTGTGGCGGACCACGATTGAATCTTTCCGGAGGAGCTATGAGACTTCACGGGGGAAAGGATGTTAGCAGCTGTTGAGGCAAGCCTGTCGGCCGAAAGCCGTGTTTTATGAAGGATAGAATTTTCGTGTTGAGTTTCTGCCAAGCTGGGAAGAAGAGGCGAGGGCATGTGCCGGCTGGAAGACAGGAGAGGCGGGAGGCGACGTGGTTTCAATGAAAGGAGCTTCTGCCCCCTGGTGACGAGTGGCGACTGCGATGGTCAGGAGATGTGGCTCGCTACTGCTGGTTGTATTGGCCAGAGCGGGATCGAGGGGGGACGGGCTGAAAGGGCTGTTGTTTTCTCGGCCGAAAGTAGGAGTTAACTTTCGGATTTTGTCAAGCTGGGAAGAAGAGGCGAAGTCTTGCGCCGTCTGGCAGGAGAGGAACTGCGGCGGTCAGGAGTTGCGGCTCGGTCCTGCTGGTTGCGTTGGCCGGAGCAGGAGCGAGGGGGATCGGGCCGAAAGGGCTGATGGTCTCTCGGCTGAAAGTAGGAGTTGACTGTCGGACGGATTGGCGGCGCTGTGCGGAGCGGGCAGAGGCCGGGCTACAACGTCCGAGGGACTAGTGCAGGACCACATCGGGGTAAGGCTGCCGCCGAAAGATCAAAAACCCGACGAAAGAGGATCACAGTTGGGACCGGGCTGGAATGGATGGCGTTCCGGCAAGCACAGATTATGGATGGGAAGTAGCACAATGCAGTGTAGCCGGTGGTCACCTGGCATGGGCAGGCCGTCTAGGTGGCGGGCGGACGAAAGACAGGAGACGGGAAGGGGACAAACAGTCTGCGGAACCAATTCGATTGGTTAGTGGATGACGAAAGACGAGAGGACAGGTGGAGAGAGGAGCTCACAGATGAGCGGGCTTTCATCTAGTTCAGGAAAGAGGCTTTCAGCTTAACGGGCTTCCATCTTGGACCGGAGCGGCATCTCAACCATAAGGCGGATGGGGAACGAGGAGCGGGAAAGGAAGTCCCAGGTTGACGGGCTATCTCCCTGGGACAGGACGGTACCACAACAGTGAGGCGGGTGAGAGATGTCGGTGAAGGCCTGGTTCAACTGGCAGAAGGGCGGACGAAAGCTGAGTAGATGGGGTGAGAGCTGCAGGGCCTGTTTGTTCCCCATCCCGGTGCAGGACACGGCGCAACAGCAAAGCGGACAAAAGACGAAGGAGCAGGCTGAGCAGGGGGCGGAGTGCTTGGTTGACCTTCATCACGGTGGAGGGCAGCAACACCTGGGTGAAAGATGAGTGAGCACGTAGAGCGAGGACCAGTGGCTTGGCAGATCTTCTCCATAGTGTAAAACGGCAACACCCGAGCGAGCGGGCAAAAGACGAGTGAGTGCGCGGAGTGAAGAACGATGGTTTAGCAGATCTTCTCCACAGTGTAAAACGGCAACATCCGAGAAAGCGGGGCGAAAGACGCAAGGTGGTCGAAAGACGAATGAGTGCGTGGAGCGGGGAACGACGGCTTGGCAGGTCTTCTCCGTGGTATAAGACGGCAACACCTGAGCGAGGCGGGCGAAAGACGAGTGAGTGCGTAGAGCGAGGAGCGGTAGCTCGGCAGACCTTCTCCACAGTGTAAACGGCAACACCTGGGGAAGGCGGGTGAAAGACACAAGTTGCTTGGAGCGAGGAACACTGGCTTGGTAGACCTTCATCACGGTGCGGGATGAAAACGTCCGTATAAGACGGGTGAAAGACGAATGAGTGCGTAGAGCGAGGAATGCAGTCTTGGCAGATCTTCGTCAAGGTTCAAAACGGCAAGAAGTTCAGACTCGGTTGGTCTTCCTTGTGAAATCGGCAGACCAAATCCAAGACGGACGAAAGACGGGAGCTTGTGAGATCTTCAACATAGTCGCGACAGCTACGGCATCAGCGAGGCGGACGAAAGACGGCGAGGGAACCGGAGGAAGGGGCCATCGATGGGTGACCTAGTTCACACTGCTTCCACGACTGGTCTGGTGAGACATGGAGCTTCAATGTCGTGGCGGGAGAGGCAAGAGGCCTGAGCAACAACCCAGACTCGACAGCGACGTCCCGGCTATGGACAGGCCGAAGAGTGGAGCGTGCGGTTAGCTATGGCATCAGTGAGGCAGACGAAAGACGGCGAGGGAGCCGAGACAGGGGCCGTCGATAGATGATCCAGTTCACAACTGCTTCCCGGCAGGACGGGTGAGACGTAGAGCTTCAATGTTGTGGCGGGAGAGGCGAGAGGCCTGAGCAACAACCAGACTCGACGGTGACGTCCCGGCTATGGGCAGACCGGAGACGGGCCGAAGAGTGGAGCATGCGGTTAGCCATGGCACCAGTGAGGCGGACGAAAGGCGGCGAGGAGCCGAGGCAGGGGCCGTCGATAGATGATCCAGTTCACAACTGCTTCCCGGCAGAACTGGTGAGACGTAGAGCTTCAATGTTGTGGCGGGAGAGGCGAGAGGCCTGAGCAACAACCAGACTCGATGGTGACGTCCCGGCTATGGGCAGACCAGAGACGGCCGAAGAGTGGGGGGTGCAGTTAGCTACGGCATTAGTGAGGGACGAAAGACGGCGAGGGGGCCAGAGACAGGGGCCGTCGATGGTTGATCCAGTTCACAACTGCTTCCACGGCAGGACTGGTGAGGCGTAGAGCTTCAATGTTGTGGCGGGAGAGCCTGAGCAACAACCAGACTCGACGGCGACGTCCCGGCTATGGGCAGACCGGAGACGGGCCGAAGAGTTTAGCGTGCGGTGCGGAAGCCACGGCGACGGGATCCAGACGGCAACGGCTGAGCCGGGAGGACTCAGGTGTGTCGAAGAGGGGAAAGGCTGAAAGACAGGAACAGCAGAGGGAATGCAGATGGCTTCCAACTTGACTCTTCACTCAAAAACGTGGGTTAAAAGCCACGAGTGAGAAGAGCAGCAGCGTGGGACAGCAACTGTTGTCTTGATTTCCGCTCGAGACGTGGGGTTAGCCACGGTCGAGACAAGCAGCAAGAGGTGCTAACGGCGTCCGTCTTGGTTCACTCAAACATGGGTTCTGGCCACGAAAGAGACGAGCAGATGACTTTCAACTTGACTCTTCACTCAAAGCGTGGGTTTTAAGCCACGAATGAGACGAGCAGCAGTGTAGGACAGCAACTGTTGTCTTGATTTTCGCTCGAGACGTGGGGTTAACCACGGTCGAGACAAGCAGCAAAAGGTGCAACGACTGCCGACTTGGTTTTCAACTCAAAAACGTGGGATTTAGCCACGAGTGAGACGAGCAGTGGTGGACAGCAACTGTCGACTTGATATTCACTTGAGGCTTGTGGTGAGCCACAGTCGAGACAAGCGGTAGGAGTGTAGACGGCTTCCAACTTGGTTCTTCACTCAAAACGTGGTATTTAGTAACGAATGAGTCGAGCGAGAGAACGGACAGAAAACTGTTGCCAGAAGACAAGCTGTGGAGAACCGGAACAGTCTTGGCTCTTCACTCGAACGAGGCTTTAAGTCTTGACTCAGTCGTTTAAAACTTGATCGAGGTGACATCGTGTAACTAAAAGCTCGGTAGCAAATTCAATCGTTGTGGAAAACAATCGAAACTGAAACGGGAGACAGACGGGTTGCCTGCAACAAGTCACATCCAGGAATGTACGGGAAGCGGCCGAAAGGACTAGAGTTCCGTTGAAGCATGTCGACGGGAGGGCAGAGGCCGGTAGGGGGAGCGTTTTCCGTCTGAAAGCCAAGGGATGCCGCAGGTCCGGGTGCAGCCAACCGGAACGGTGTCATCGGAGAAGGTTGGTGTTGACAGCTTGCGTCCGGACTTTGGCAGTTGCCAGTGGCAACTCGGACAAAGGGAGTCTTGAATCGGATGAAAGAACGGCACGGATCGGACCGACGGCGGCGTGGTCGAGGGCGGAGATCCAACGGTTGCCAAGAGTGAAAACGGTCGTCTGCGGACGAAACAGAGCATGAGGGGAAGCTGCAGGTGAAGCGAGGGCTTTGGATGCGGCGGCCATCATCGGGTTGGAATCCAATTTTCGTGCGAAAGCGGGGAACATTTTTGGCGCGAGGTGGCGTGGGAGACACTTCTGGAGGAAAATGAATGCTGATAACATGCGCGCTGTCGCTTTTATAAGGGTGGACTGTCGCGCGCATGCGCGGCAGGGGCATGCAAGCAGGCGGCTGCACAGTAGAAGAAACCTCCAGGGGAAATCACATTCGAGGAATGTAATGCTAAATTATCATGTTAAGATGTTTTGGCAACAAAGAAACTCAGTTTTCCTGAAGCTCCAAACTTCAGGTCCCCCCCTCCCCCACCCGCCGAAGACCTCATCTTTGAGCGTGAAACTTTACAAGAAGCTACCATCAGAATCGACCAAACTTAGTCTTCCTTAATAGCCAGATACTCGAACTTTATTTCTGTGAAAACAGAACTACAAAATTCTATCTGGTTCTCCAGCAGCATCCTTAACAAAAAGTCACAAACTGAGCCGTAGCTCTCATACTTTCGGCCGTCGTAGCTTCAAAATCCATGTACAAATGTAATTACTTCTTTTTATTTTACTACAGGCATAAAGCCACTATACACTAGCTTAGTTGTGTTTTATGAGGGGCTTCCTTTAAGGTACTTAACCTCACATACATGTGGATACAGACTTAGTACGATATTTTTTAGGGTTGGGAAAAACCGGTTATTTGCCTAAACGTTTACTAAACGAACCTAATTTACCATTTACCATTTAAACGGTTCTTCCCCCCTCCCCCCCCCCCCAAAAAAAAAAAGCTTGGCAACCTGCATTGTTGTTTAACTAAAATTAAACTAAATAACCAATATTTACATTTTCAAAGATAAAATTAAATTGTACCGTAAATTATTTTAAAAAAAGTTACAGCATTACGAACGATCATTGTTGATATTCAGTAAAGTCCGAAACATTATCGGGAGAAAAAGTATGCAAACACCTTTCAAACTTCACCTATAAGTTCATCGAATCGTAACAGACTAGTAGTAAACACCGGGTACCAGTTTTTTCCGTCTATTTGATCGGTCGATGCAGGAAGTAAATCTTGCAGTAGGCCTAATCATAACATTTTTTATTTACCTTGATTAATATTTTTGTTGGTAGTGTTGTCAAAACTGGCGTGAAATTACTTTTGTGTGATGAAAATAGCACGTGGTTTAAGCGATCGTGACACATTAATCACGGAACAACATGCGGCCGCCATCTTGTCGCGTTTGAACTCTGGGAATTGCCGGGAAATCCCCTTTCCGGCAGCCATCGAAGTTGACATTAATTTCAACGAATAAACTGCTCCGTTTCAATGGCCGCTGGTGCCTCCTTTAGTATCATGAGCTCGATTGGTTGATTCGTGTTAGGTGCTTGTTGAACGCGTTGGGGCCAGTCATGAAATGACATCACGCAAAGCGAGTAACGGCCGTTTCCATTGGAGCTAGTGTGCCCGCGTCCTTTGTGTACAGCCGGCTAGGAGGCAAAGATGGCGGTACGCAATGGATTGCGCGGGTGCTGTCGACGCTCGTTAATATTTGAGAACTTTAAACAACTTTAAGGTAATAAAAACATTTTTTTAAATGGCAGAGTGGGTAAAAAAATACTGCAGAAGCACAACCAGTGACTGTCAGCATTCCAAGATCACCCAGTTCAGAAAGAGTAGCGATTTCTTTAGCCGACGTTTTTCGGTATTTTTGGCCAAGAGCAGTTCAGATAATCGGATACAGTAAAACCTTAGTTCAGGTAACTGAGGTTTTTAATGTACATTATATAAACAAAATTTATGGATACGCAATCAGAATAAAATAATTGATCAAAAAAAAAGCTAAGTATGATGCGAGACAAAACATACGCCTGACATATTGCAGCAAAATGTTTACAAATTCAGTACCCTCTTCCCACATTTTCGGTTATAAATAAACGTAAAATGCTAAACATTTAAACGTTCAACTTCCGGTTAACCGTCCCAACCCTAATATTTTTTATCTTGTTTGTTGGTACCCAAATACTATGAAAAATGTCCTTCTTTTCTTGATCGCCATTCCCTGCTGAGAACTTAAACTTAATTTTTATGCATTATAGCATTTTTACTGAGCTAGTTTATTTAATCTTTTGCCCCCGGACCACTACCTCTGCTTAGCCATCCTTCAGCAATGATTTAAACTCAAGTGAATCTTTATTGTTGTAAATAGTTACTGACAACACGACCGTGACTACCGAAAATCCGAATGCAAACCACTAGCTTTTTGTAGCAAAAACGATCTGTAAATATCCTTCGATTAATTGCCAAAGTCAAACTGTGCTCTACATTTCGTCCCCTTCCTTCAATAGTTGCGGTGCATAACACTGTAGTTTATCTCCAATACAAGTAAATAGCCAAAGCCAATTTTCCTTTGACAATAAGTTCAAAACTCCATATTGGCACATGTGTACATATCCCTGTTCCTTCAAAAGGCTTCCAAGCAAAACCTTTTGCCCACCCGAATTCTCTTGTCCATTGTTCTCTTGCCCCTCAGCCAATCAGAGGGCCGTAGCTCTCCTACGTGTCCGCGCTTTGGACATGAAAATCCGATGCTCCAGCATAAAAAGCCCCAGTCCTTCCCACACATTAGCACAGCTCACAGATCTAAAACGAGAGGTGGTCACGGCCGGTCAGGAGTGGAGATGCCGCGATCTGAAGGTTTCCATGCCGGGCAAAGGTAGTGGTCAGTATGAGTTACTAGTTAATTGAAAGTTTATCTTTAGGACCCCCAATTCTAAATTTATAGTTCAATATTTAACTTGCCTCTTGTTTTAGAAGTTTACAGTTAAGCAAGCCATCGGCATTTCTGGCCCCCTGCTTACTGTAATGTCAGAGTGGTTCTCTTCCTAAAAACCAGCGTTCTCTGTTTATTTTAAACCACGTTTTAATTTAAACGGCCGACAGTAGCTCTTGAGGATTCGGGCACTCTTTTGCGAAAGATTTATCTGTCTGGGTTAATTGTATAATTTAGCGGATGCGGTTATAAATTAACGGATTCTTATGGAATTCACCCTACTTTTTCTACTCGAAAATTGTATTCTTATAAAAAAGCCAGTTGTTGCTTTTTGGTCCGAATTTATTGTAAATTCGTCGTTTGCTTTCACTGACTGCCTATTTGCTTTAATTTAAAAGCTTCATGTAAACTAGTGAACCTAAATGTAAAGTGCCCTTTTCATTTGTTTGTTTTCATTAAAACAAAAAGTTTTCAAAACTACAAGTTCGTTTCCTAGTGTTGAATAATCGCTAGTCGTTTAAATAATATGTAGCCCATTTTTATTATAAACCCCCGTAGCTTTTATACGTACCCACCGGTGGTGGCAGCCTTAAAGACCAGGTAGAAATACAGGATAGCCTAATTTAATTTAGTTAGGAAAGTTATCTTCACTTCCTCCGGGATTGAGGCCCTACTGTGCTGTTTTAAACCAAAATAGTTAACAAAAGTCATTTCTACATGCAAGAAGTCAACCATGACTGCGGAAACGTTATAAGCACCTAGCCCGTCGTAGCATCCGCTGCTACACCGGTTAAAATGGTGTAATGGAATGTCAAAAACGATCAAAATTCGGCGAAAATACGATTTTTAGAGAGTGTACCAAGATTGATATAAAAAAAATGTTGACCCGCAATAATTTAAGGCACCAGCACGCACCTGTAGACCAAACAATTAACTTTGCATGGCCTTATGTGTGCAATTTCTTTATACCCGTAGATCGCTTAGTTATTTTACTACGATAAAGATCGTTAATTTTCGTACTGTGCAACTCCATTATAAACGAACAAAAGTCATCAGAAAACGCACACTTTCACAACGAAAGACACTCACACTGTCTACCGAATTTTCGATAGTTAACTAACTTTAAGGCCGGAGGAAGATAGTAGTTAACCCATAACCGCCTAGATACGAACGTACGCCTTCAACGTATAACAGCGAAAAACTAAGTCCCAGCGCTAGCTTCGTGAGGGGGTTCCCGGGGACCCCGAGCAAAGCGGGCAGTCACAGCCCAGTGGTCAGCGTCGTCGGCTCCAAACCAAGAGAATGCCGGTTCGAATCCGAGAACCGACCCAAGTACCATATGGACTCTAAAAAAAGGGTCTGAAAGTTCTTTCAGGCGGTTATGGGTTATCTATTGTAAAGAAGCTTGTCTTCACCACAGATTTGAGAGGAGACCACAACTCAAAACATCAAAAACCTGAGGGTTCATCATTTATCGCAACGAACAATTTTCACATTAATGCTCACTAGCGCTCAATAGGCCTAAAAAGACCTCCGTCTTCAAACTACTGTATCTCCACGAAAAACGGCCAAATCGTATGGACCTTCAGCCCTTAATAGCCTGGAACTTTAACTTGACTTCTGCGAAAACAGAACATTAAAATTCGTCTTCAGTAATTTACACCATCCGTTTGAAAAACCTCTCAAACTGACCGACGCCGCACGCAATTCTCCGTTCGCCATTTTTCGAAAACATTTGTATATTTGTAATTGCTTTTCTTTTCGTGAAGGCATAAAGCCAACCAGTACCAGCTTAGTGTTGTTTTAGGAGGAATTTAACCTCATATACATGTATTTTAAAACCCAACACTTGATGTTTTTATTTGAACGAAGGCCAAGTTTGTTATGAAAACTTCGACTGTAATTATTATTATTAGCGGCTGCAATAATATCCTACTATTTAATGCGTTCTAGCATTCAAGGAAGAAGCTGGTATATTTAACCTTTTCATCTTATTATTTTTGGGCAACCATTTAGCAAAAACTGGGTCTCTAAACACTACTGATCCCGGCTGACTTTCCTACGAATTTTAATGGACATTTATTTTCCCAATGTACATTTTATTTTACAAACTCCAATTCACTTCGACCGTGGTAACGTTCCTTCTATTAAAATTCAGGTTTGCAATATAAATTGAGCTGAACACTTCGCACCCCTCTCCTCCTTCACTGTCCTTACTATTTTATTCTGAATACAGTTTAACTACCCATGCTGGAAAAGGCCTTGCATGCTCCAAGAGTCGGCAATCCCTTTGCTCTGGTGGTAGCCCCAATTCCCTTCCAATCAGATCACTGCATTCAATTCCCCCTCCAGTCAGAGCAGTGCAGCTACCTCGTCCGTCAGCGCTTTCATTCCCTCATGCTTGAGTGACAGCATGGCCGGCCTGACTCTGTCCCTCCCTCTTCCATTGTTTTCCCCCATGTAGTACCTCTCCTACAGGGACGCGGTTGCCCTCCTCCCGGTTGCCAGGCAGCTGCTACAAACCCAGCCAGCAAGTTGGCATCCACAGCACAGCTCATCTATCCAAGTCAGACGTTACTACGGCGGTCGGAGCAGAGATGTCCCCAGTCCGAATGTTGCCATGCCGGGTAAGGTATTAGTTTAGATAACTAGTTTTAGCTTTATTTTACTTTTCGGAATATTATTCTATATTTTAAACTTAAAGATTTAAACTTAACTTCTGACTTAAGAGTCGTTTTTATGGGTAGTTAAAACCATTGGCATTTCTGGTCTCCGCTCCCATAACTTAAGGGTTTAAGGTCCCCTTTCTAAAAACCAGCTTTTTTTCTGTTTGACTTACAAAATGTAAACAAACATTTATTTTTGATCACCAAGATCTCGTAGCATTATTACAGTAGCAGAGTACTTCGATGGTAGGACCCTGATTTTGCTAGCTTGATTCAATGTGAAGAGTAGATTTAATCTTGTGCAAGACGCCATAGAAACATAATCTTAAATTAGACTAAGATTGAATTTGTAAGATGCATTTTCTAACTTAGAGGAGTTCTGGTAACTCCGAAATCTTTTTCTAGTCGAAATTGTAATGTGATTTTTATTTAAAATTCGTTGCCGATAATTCTTGAAATTAATTGTGTGCTTTCACGAAAAGCTTATTTTGTAAAAAGACTAGTTACAAATGTAAAGTGTTTTTCTTTCCCCTGTTTTATTAAAACCAAGAGTCGTTTTAAACTCAGTTGCTTCTAGAGAGATTTAATTTGCTAGTGTTTTATCTAACTAAAAACCATTTTTATTTAAAGCCTAAGGTTAGCAATTAAACCACCCACTTAGTGGCAGTGAGCCAATGATTAGCTAGTGCTTGAACATTTAGATAGGACATAGACGCTCTATTCCTAACCGTGCAGTAGTGACTGCTATGCTAGTATTTACCACAAAAGTAAAAACGGCCACCCAAAGTACTACTAAAATTTCCGACACCACACCAGATGTCAGTGCTAAGCAGTAAGCACGTCAAGATCCTGTAAGCACCGCTACACTATCGAAAATTTGCTAGACAGTGTGAGTGTCTTTCGTTGTGAAAGTGTGCATTTTTCTGGTGACTTTTGTTCGTTTACTACGATTTAATTTACCGAGGCATGCAACACATTTACAGCGGCAATGTTTTGGCTGTTCAGCAACCGGTATCCGGTTTAATATAATTACCGGATCCGGATCTGGCCAAATACTGCATTATCCGGCGCCGCGTCCAGATATATCCGGACTCGGTAGATCCCTACAAACAACTACCGTACATAAAATGTGCCTACTTCTTTCCGTGAAGTTGCTGCAGTCTTGCCTTCTGAACCGTGAAATTGAGTTTCTTTTTTACCCCAACCAACTGTAACTGGCTTACCTTGAAAAACAAAAATACATTTAGAGCACATTTGTTGGTTAGATGTCTTAAAATCAAGTAATAGCCAATACTAACTTTCTCCAAAGTCTTCAGAAAAAATTGGTACCTCCTGGATTGGTAGAAAGTTTCTTGTCATCAAGACCAACTTTTGTTCCCCTGTAATGAGACACATGTGTTGCATGATATAACAACCAGCATTTTTTTTATTCAGGAAGAATCAAAGAGTACTTTTTTTTTTACCAGTGGAAAGGACAAAAATATCGCCATCAGGACTCCACTCTGCAGCTTGCAAACCACTGTCGACACTTCCTATGCATGAAAGCTGAAATGCCGACCAAAAAAAATGAACTGTTCAGTACTTGTCAATTATAATCATATCAAAAACCAAAACTGGTAAAAGGGGCCGCCAAGTACCGAATGGTTCGGCCCTTCAAAGAAGTGATATCAACACACCAAAACATTTGCCAAGTTAATTGCGCCGCTTAATAGTTCGAAAGTTAAATGAAAACTAGAACATTGCTACTTTTGGTAGCAATGTTCAAGTGTTCATTTAACGTCCAAAGTATTCGGTGCGATTAAGTTGGCGAATGTTTTGATGTGTTGATATCAGTCCTTTGAAGGGCCGAACTATTCGAAACTTGGTGGCCCCTTTTACCAGTTTTGGTTTTTGATATGATATCACTCATTTTTTTTTAATTGTGTATTAGCTCAACTCCACTACCGTACAGATGTGTACTATAAAGTGCCACGTCAACAAGAAATTGGTTTTCAACAATTTGCTACTACCTTGTGCCTATAGGCCGAACCATTCCCAACTTAGTCACCTCTGTTGTGATTTGTTTTATTTACTTAAGTTTTGGTGTGTTGATATCACTCCTTTGAAGGGCCGAACCACTCACAACTTGGTGGCCTCTTTACCAGTTTTTGGCTTTGTTTATTTTGCTTTGTTTTTACAGTTGGGTTATTTTTCATGAATTGGACGTGAATACAATTTCTTTGCAACGTTGTTTAGATTTATCGTGATACACTAGTGTGTGTCTAGGCCCCTACGTCAGTATCCACGTTCTCATTGTCCGAACTTTGGCCGTCCAACGAGAGACGATGCCGGCAATACTAACAAGGGTTATAAGAATATTTTCGTACTTACGCGCCCTCCTACGCCATCCCTGTTACGCCCCCAGGTTCCAAACTTTAAAAGGTACACAGTTCGTATTGTACTGCTTCCATTCGTCCAATTTCACAGCTGGAAGCCTCCCCGTTATCTCGGTATCGATGAATAATCACCCTATGGGATTTAACATGGGGATGAGGGAATTAGCTAGCTAGCTACTTAACACATTTACAACATTATTGAGGGTCAGATTTTGCATTGAAAGCAGCTTAGCTGGCATTCCTCCACGAGTTAATTTTTGTCAGGTGGGTCATTGCTCTCGATTTCAACATAATTTAATCTTTTGTACTGCATTATTATTTTTTCCCAAGTACCTGAAATGTGCCCAACTATGCTTCAAGATATAAGACTCTGACGCAACGCGCCGCGCTGCAATGGTTTACAACCTCGACAATTGAATTGATGTGATGTTTGTTGTGATGTTTGTTGCCTAACTTGGCACGACACACTAGCGTGTGTCTAGACACTTCGCCCATCAAGCACAATGTTGAGAATAAGCCATCCATGATCAAAAAAACTCTGCCCCCATTGCTAGTACAGATTAACAAAGCAAACTCACACTGAAAAAAATTACAAATATTGTCAACACAAATGACGTGCCACTTATTGCTTCTGACTGCAGGTGTATTTTACTTGTAACCTATCACGGTAAAAAATACAAAAAAAATCTATAGCAAAATTTATATTTTTGTAAGACTGTTTGAGAACAAAATTTATACCAAATTTACATTACCTGGTTGTAATAAGTTCACAACTGATAATAAACTTTTTCCCTGCCAAAAAAAAAAACTGACAACCACCAAAGTTAAGTGCCATGATACCAAAAACCCACAATGGTAAGGGGCCCACCAAGTGTTTGGCATGGAAGGTAGAGATATCAGAGCTCCAATGGCAGCCGCAGGTTTCTCTTCTCAATCCTACTCACTCAGACTTAGCTGACACCCTGCTGTTTGCCAGTTAAGCTTGCGTTATCTTGGTTTAAACCACAAACTTGGTGGCAGCCATGAAACAGCTAACTTACAGCCTCTCCTGGAACCCAGTTCACCACACATCCCCACCATGGGTCACTCTTAGGGTGAGACAAGATATAGTATATTTAATGGAACTGGAATAGATTTAATAAAACTTGAATCCCCGAAGGCAGAAAGGGGTGCGACTATGTCGCAGATAATCTGGCACAGTCGCAGACAAAACGTGCCGTTTTGACCAAATTTCTGCCATTTCGCCAATTTTTGACCGATTTGGACATTCCAATACACCATTTTGATCGTCTCGACGAGACCTGTCCGTTGATGGAAGAGCCAGATCAATAGAATAAAGCACTGAAAAGTTATTCAGTAAAAACCAATAAATATGCACGTAGCCATAAGAAAAAACAGATTAGCTGCAGATAATTTTTCCCTGACAATTGGTGTCGCAGACAGTGGCAGAACATTCTGCTTTGGGGCTTGAATCTCTCCGAGATGACTATGAACTGATTTTTTCTGATGTTGCCTTACTTGATGCTCACTCTTACTTTTTTGAGTCCAGCACATTCTACTACCTCATTGCTTGATCATGTTATCTCAAACAGTGCTGCTCAAAATGTTATCAAGCATATGCAGGTGTTGGATCGGATGGCTAGCTATGACCATATGCCAGTTAGTGTTGTGTACAAACTCTCTGTCTCGACTACACCTTGTGTTCTTGCCGCTGATAAGCCAAACACTGCATCAGGGTTTAATATTTGCTGGGACAAAGTTACGGATTTGCATCGTGTTAGGTTTGCAGATGCTCTGGCAAGCTCGCTGCACATGGAGGAATTTAGCACCTGTTCCTGTAAACTTGGATGCTCCTCCTATGCCCATAGATGTGCACTGGAGGGAGTGTATGACAAGGCCTTACGCTGATAAACAGTTTGTTTCGAAATCTCGAATCATCTCTGGTTGGAATGATGAAGTTCGGCCTTTCTACCAGGCTTCTATGGAAGCCTTTAATGCTTGGAAGGTTGCAGGAAAGCCTACAACTGGACCGGAGGAGGAAACAATGCGACAGAAACGGTATCTGTTCAGGAAGGCGCTACGACGCTGCAGAGCTAGGGAGACTAGCATTAAGACTGAAAAAATGAGCCAAAGTTGTAAATCATCTAAAGCTTTCTGGAAACTTGCCAATAGAGAGAGGCGTTCCTGGGTTGCATGTGTGAATGAGATTGACAAAGTTAGAGGTGCAGACAGTATTGCTGGTCACTGGAAGACTCAATATGAGGAACTTTTTTCTGGTGGTCGTGATACTAACTCTGTCAATTGGCGCGACATGCTTGGGGAAAATTGGAGTGGGAATGACCAATTTGTTGAGTTTTCCACATGTGATGTTAAAAATGCTATTGACTCCCTAGCTGTTGGGAATGCAGCAGGTGCTGATGGTATTAATGCTGAGCTGTTCAGAATGTTCTGTCCACGTACTGTGCAATGGTTTGTTAATGAATGTATTAAGCATACCTTGCTACCGGACCAGCTTATTAATACAGTAATTAGCCCTGTGGTCAAGAATTAGGCTGGTAATTTGGGTTCTTCTGATAATTACAGAGGGATTGCCGTGGCGACGTCCTTCTCAAAAATTATTGAGTTGTTACTGATCAAAAGACTTAAGCCTTTTCTAGCGACTGAAGTGGCTCAGTTTGGGTTCAAGCAAGCTCACTCTACTACTGACGCAAACTTTGTTTACAAAGAGTCTGTTCGGTACTAACTGGACAGAGGAAGCAAAGTGCATTCTGCCTCGCTGGATATGTCTAAAGCCTTTGATCGGGTCGACTTTGATAAACTCTTCGCTTAGCTTGCTGGTAGAGGGGCACCAGCCCACATGGTAAATTTTATTGCCTTTTGGTATTTGAATCAATCCGCTGTTGTTAAGTGGGACGGCCACTGTCTGAGCCATTTACTGTTTGTAGAGGCGTGAGACGGGGGGGCTCCTTTCGCCTGCTTTGTTTACATTGTACATTGATGATCTTTTGTGTGATCTGAGCTTGGCCTTGCCTGGTTGCTGGATTGGAGGATTGAACATTAATTGCATTGCGTATGCAGATGACCTTATTATCTTTTCTCCCTCTCGAGCTGGACTACAATCACTACTTGACATTTGCACTGAGTGGGCTGCCAGCAATTCTATGCTTTTCAATGTTAGAAAGTGTTTCTTTATTGCTCATGGATGTGCTACAGGTGACATTGTTGTACCCGTCTCCATTAGTGGAACTGAACTGTCACGAGTGTTTGATTTTAAATACCTTGGACATATCATGACTGATTCTCTTCATGATGATTTGGACATTCAGCGCTGCCAGCTTAGTTTTTTGAGATCCTTTAATAGTTTGTACAGCAAGTTTAAGAATGTTGCTGTGCATGTGTTTGCAAAGCTGTTCTCATCATGTTGTGCTCTGTATGGTGATCCGCTGTGGTTGAGGTATACCAAGAAAGCTCTTGGCACTCTTAAGACGTTTAGGGTTGGGAAAAACCGGTTTTTTGCCTAAACGTTTACTAAACGAACCTAATTTACCGTTTACCGTTTAAACGGTTCTTCCTCCCCCACCAAAAAAAAAAAAAGCTTGGCAACCTGCATTGTTGTTTAACTAAAATTAAACTAAATAACCAATATTTACATTTTCAAAGATAAAATTAAATTGTACCGTAAATTATTTTAAAAAAAAGTTAAAGCATTACGAACGATCGTTGTTGATATTCGATAAAGTCCGAAAACATTATCGGGAGAAAAAGTACGCAAACACCTTTCAAACTTCACCTATAAGTTCATCGAATGTAACAGACTAGTAGTAAACACCGGGTACCAGTTTTTTCCGTCTATTTGATCGGTCGATGCAGGAAGTAAATCTTGCAGTAGGCCTATCATAACATTTTTTATTTACCTTAATATTTTTGTTGGTAGTGTTGTCAAAACTGGCGTGAAATTACTTTTGTGTGATGAAAATAGCACGTGGTTTAAGCGATCGTGACACATTAATCACGGAACAACATGCGGCCGCCATCTTGTCCCGTTTGAACTCTGGGAATTGCCGGAAAATCCCCTTTCCGGCTGCCATCGATGTTGACATTAATTGCAACGAATAAACTGCTCCGTTTCAATGGCCGCTGGTGCCTCCTTTAGTATCATGAGCTCGATTGGTTGATTCGTGTTAGGTGCTTGTTGAACGCGTTGGGGCCAGTCATGAAATGACATCACGCAAAGCGAGTAACGGCCGTTTCCATTGAAGCTAGTGTGCCCACGTCCTTTGCGTACAGCCGGCTAGTAGGCAAAGATGGCGGCACGCAATGGATTGCGCGGGTGCTGTCGACGCTCGTTAATATTTGAGAACTTTAAACAACTTTAAGGTTTTTAAATGGCAGAGTGGGTAAAAAAATACTGCAGAAGCACAACCAGTGACTGTCAGCATTCCAAGATCACCCAGTTCAGAAAGTGTAGCGATTTCTTTAGCTGACGTTTTTCGGTATTTTTGGCCAAGAGCAGTTCAGATAATCGGATACAGTAAAACCTCAGTTCGGGTAACTGAGGTTTTACTGTACATTATATAAACAAAATTTATGGATACGCAATCAGAATAAAATAACTGATAAAAAAAAAAGCTAAGTATGATGCGAGACAAAACATAAGCCTGACATATTGCAGCAAAATGTTTAAAAATTTAATACCCTCTTCCCACATTTTCGGTTATAAATAAACGTAAAATGCTAAACGTTTAAACGTTCAACTTCCGGTTAACCGTTCAACCGTCCCAACCCTAAAGACGTTTTATCATAACAGTGTCAAGAGATTTCTTGGAGTCCCTCGTTTATCGCTTAGCCATGCCAGTTGTATTGCAGCGGAGTGTCACCTTTTGAGGTCATGTTGGGTGGGCACCTGTAAATTTTGCATTCAGTTCCTACAATGCTGCCACCCTGGAGGAATTAAAACACTTTAGATCCGCTCAGCTCGGCAACCCATCTTTCACAATCAAAACTACAGCTTTGTCCTGTGAATTTTCGATAGCTTCGGCTGCTATCTTCTTCGGGCCTCAAGGATACAGTTCGGACTTTCTACATTTTCCACTCAGTTCGACGAACTATCGCATTTGAATTTGGCTGGCAACGTTGCCTCCTGTATTTGTGTTGCGGGCCTAGATCGTTCGTTCCTATTCTCCACTGACAATGAAGTCGGCCAGCCAGATTGTTGCTCACTAAATGCTTCACTCTAGGAAATGAAGGGCCTTGAATGTTCATCAATTGAACATTTTTCTCAATTGCAATAGATTCAAGACACCTGAGATGTGGATCTCTTCTAAGCTATCGAAAATTCGCAGGACAAAACTGTTGTTTTGATTGTGAAAGTGTGCGGTAATTTTTTTCCGGAATTTTTCCGAGTTTTGTTGACATTATGGCATTTCACAGTACGAAAATTAATGATGTTTTTAAAGGCAACCCATCTGTGCATGTGCAATCACAGCACAGACCCTCCATAAATGGTGTTACGGCGTTAGCAAGCCATCTACTTTTCCTCTCGATCTGTCATGTTGGTGACTCAAGAGGGAAGGTTGGGAGGGTACAGGTACAGTATATTTTCGGTAAGGCAATAAAAATGAAAATTTTAACAAGCTTAAAATTAGTTTTTACTATCCTAAAATACTTACCTTCAGTACATGCTTAAATCACTTTGATTTGGCTATTTAATGCCCGATGCAATTTGAAACTCACCCCGTTTTAAATCTCCATAGGATTAGTTTAGCTAATCCTCCCTAGGGTCGCTAGTGGCGCTTCCCTTATATTCTGGGTTTCGTACCCTGGTTATCACTTCACTTTGACCGTTGTAACACACGGTTAGCAGTTCGTGAAGCGGGGAGGATGGGTGGGTTCTACTGAAGGCAAGTATTTTAGGATAGTAAAAACTAATTTTAAGCTTGTTAAAATTTTCGTTTCTTACTATCTGCAAAATACTAACCTTCAGTATATGCTGACTTTGTCCTATTGGTACGAGGAACGGCACGAACCCGCTAAACTTGGAGATTTCCACCTCACTCAACGTAGTACACTCTGACACTTATCAACACAGTTAACGAGAGAGTAGACAAAATTCCCACCCTTTAAACCTGCAGGCGTTCACTGCTCTCAAAATTTACCACAATCTGAACAGGTTGCTTCGCGTCACCGTTGCAGAAGCTCCGCTCACCGACATGCATATGCACTATGTGATAGGGTATTCTGTTGTACCTAGTTTACGCACTGTGCCAATTTGATAGTAAGTGTCAACTCCCAACAAAACTTGAGATACTCCACAACCACAACATCTTTGCACTGTCTATGACTGACCACTCTCCATTGCGCAGAAGCCATTATGTTGACATTCCCCATTTCCCACTGTGTACAAGGCTTGTCACTGAAAATGAGAGTTCTCCTGTGTGGCAGCACCAGCCACAGTTGCAAACTCGTGTTGAAGGATGTCCATTGAAAGCGAGATTACCCGCGTGGTAGGTGGATAAGACCACGGTCCTAGGTCTCCAAGACTTGGTAGACCCACTTCCCCAGGTTGACAGAGGCATGGGGACTAGAAGTTGTACTCTGCCCACCGAGTCTACTCGAAGGAATAAAGGAATTGGTGGAATTTAACATTCTTCCGTCCATTATTTTGTTTCAGAAATTGCCGACCTATCGGGAAGTGTTGACTTACCCGGATGGGCCAAAGTGTTTAGCCCGTCCCTCCAGGAAAAATAACTGGACTTGAAGTTTTCATTGCCCTGGGTCTAGCCACAACTTCGGGTCACTGTCATCAATTTGGATTCCACCAGGAATGTGAAATCAGACCCGGACAACCCTTTGACACTCGTTATCTTTCCTGGACAATATAGCTAGCCTACTTTGTTTTCTTGCTAAAGCAAGACCCACCAGGAAGACTGACTATAGAGAAAACGCAGGCTTGAAGCCCTGTAAATGAGACTGTATTAACAGCCAAATTATAGGCTTTAACCAATTTGAAGAAGGTTACTAACACATTGGACAAAGAACAGAACGAAATACCATTCCCTTTACTGTAGAAACCAAGTTTTCCATCACATTTTTCAAAGTTTGGTTCTATTGGCAGAGAAGAATGCCTGCCCGTCTCACTGTCGAAAACCATCATCTTGGAGACCGGTTGCCAAAACTACCAACCGTGAGGATGAAGCGTTTCAGGTCAAGGGTGGGTCATCGTACCATAGTGACGTGCAAATGTACCCAGACACTGGAAGGGGAACTGAACAGAAAAGATTCCGCGAAACTCGAAAGATTCCTACCTTCCAACATACAGACACTTTTACAGATCATAAAGCTTAACCCTTTACTTCGCCGATAATTTCTCGTGACAATTACCAGTTTCCCCACGATTTTATTTCACAGTTCAAATTATATTGTCCGTTCGTAATGAACCATAGCACGGTTTTTTTTCTTCTTTAATTCTAAAATATCAAAGCTGCTTCAATATCATGCCTTCAAAAATGTAACCTAACTGCTTAATGAGTATGTTTCAGTAATTTTACGTGCAAGATACAAGACGCGTAAAAATGTGTAGTGTGAGAATAATGGAGAAGCATATAAAAGCGTATCTGTGACGGAAAGGGTTAATTTAAGAAAATTTCCCACCTCAACTTGCTGGTGCCTTCTTCTTTATGATCTCTTCACTGCTTTACAGTAAGTGAGTTACAACTTCACTGTGCCAGATTATCTGTTCACTGTGAAGTGCCACACAATTGTGCAAATGTGGGGCCATCCCAATTTGTACCACTTGCACTTTGTGAAACTCCTTACAATGTCGCTTTCTCCTGTGTGTGGGTTCTCTTTAGCAACAACTTTGCACTTCTATATTTATTAAATTCATCACTGTGCAGCTCTCTGTGTGAGAGTCATTAGTAAAAGGCAGAAACGAATTAATGTGCAATTCGACTGCCTGCAGCAAAATGTTCTCTTAACGTCCTTTCACCTCTCGACGCACGGACACCGCGGAGGTAGTGGGAGATGAATGTATAGGGTTGTTCCATGAACACGCAGCCACATCATCATCTAGTGGCGTTTCCGGACGTGACGTGCAAAGGAGCACGATTCCAGTTACGTTCTCACACCCTTTATATAGTTAGGGGAGTGCGAGTGTTGTCGTGGGACCCGAATAGATTCACTGTTTATTCATTAACGCGAAACATGGAAGCGGGGGCCCAAGGCGCCCTCTCCATTTCAATACGACCTTTATTCCGTTATATCAACCTGACTGACGAAGTCCCCGGCTAGACCTACCTTTCCATGTCATTGAAAGGGTCAGTGTTTGCATCAACAGAAAACCTTTCCGTAGCATGCTTCTAGAACGCTTAACTCTCCTTTGAGAGAGCCGGATGTTCCACATTGCGCTTTACATGGCGTCACCGACTGATGCGGCGAGCAAACCAATCAAGGTTTACCTTGAGCGGGGAGGCAGATATGAGGCAGCAACAGGATTCAGGCGTTAAGAAACGTTGGTAGGAAGAAGGTCAACAGAACGTTCGGCACCTCGTTGCGACGAAATAAATTGTAGACGAACAAGTTTGTTCTGACAATTTACAGCGCTACAAAACATCCTTATCACCAAAAGGTGTTCTGTTTTACGGAAGGAAGTCGCACAGAGAAGGCATTCCCGTTGGCCGGAAGAGTTTGATCCACTGATTGAAGTGAACAGAAAGTCACCAAACTACAGTTCCCTTTGAGGGGAGGGGAGGGGAGGGGGGACCGAACGAGAAGGTCGATGAGTCCCCTTATTAAATCTAATGATGAAAGGGAAATGGGCTTGTGGCAAATTGCCCATACGTCGAAAAATCTTTAAGAACGGTTCCCATTGAAAGAAAAAAGGCGTTTTTGTAAGAGAGATGGTAGGGCTTGAAAGAAGGACCCACGTAGGGACCTAACAGCCTGTTAACGTCCTTTCAAAGCACCTTAGCCCTCGTTATGTTAAGGCGTCCTACCTACACCACATAAGTAGGCAAAAGGTGGGAGGCAGAAAGATTTTCGCCTGAAAATTCTAGAGGATGGTGAAGATGCAATTTCTGCCATTTTCCTTGCATTGGGTGAAATGCGATTAAGCCTCAGTAACATTCAGAATAATCCAAAGGTGGGAAGGAGATTGGGTGACGAAAATATTCCATCCACCTAAAGTGCGTATGATGACAACGGCGTCAATGTTTAAGCGAACCCTGTTCCAAGTTTCATTCCGAAGAATGAAGTCAATAAAGAGGAATAATCGTGATAATATTTATCGCTGTCACCTGTGAACCATGATACGTTTAGAAAACATCTGGGAAGAACTAGATTCATTTACACACTTGTAGACAAGTGAGTTACCCTCATTAACATTGTGGCCCTACACACCCTGAAAGGACATCCCTTTACATAAATGTCAATGTCACATGGTGTATGGCATGTGCAGCATTGCAAAGCAAGGATGAATGACACGATTGAAGACATGATGGGAAGCTAGCGAAGACCAAGTTCCAAGTTGGACTTGAAGGACGAATGCTGCGAAAAACGCATGTCTTAAAGCAGAGAGAGACAGTGGTTAGGGATGGTGCCCAAGTGTGGCATCATACCACTGTTTTTCACACATAGTGTGAAAGTTCACGGAATTCGAGAAATCCTTCGGAAGCAGCCAGGAATCGCCCTTGAAAAGGGTAGATAAAACCTTTATCACGAATGCATGAGTTCCCATCTGAAGCGGTTCGTTGCACAAGGACGGGTCGGCTTGCATGCCAACCAAACCTTCAAAAATCCAACGTTCCAGTCAACCCTTTCATCACGAACTTTCATTCACCCAAAATCATTATAACTGCCATTACTGTGAATTCCATTTTTGACAAATTTGTCAATTTTCTCCATTTCCGCGCATAAGAACCTAATTCTAACCTGCAAAATTAAGCCTGGCCATCGCGTGAGTTGTGCGGCCCAGCTCGTGGCTGGATTTACCACATCAGAGTGAAAGAGTGGGAATATCCACTAGCACAGCTGTGGGACATGGGGGGGACGGGGAGACTATATAACTACCTGCGTCAAAAGTCTAACGATGGGCTTAAAAAACGAGAAGTCATGTGATTGACATTGTGCATATCTGCGCATGGAAATGCAGGATGCTGTTGAAATGAATTTATTCAGGGCTCTAATTTTTAGTCGTTTGTCAATTGTCAAAACATTCAGAAGGTGAAAAATTTGTATGCAACTCTGGACATCAACAGTATAAGGAAAATCACATGAAAATCCGTAATTCAAGTGATGTCAAATAATTTGTGGTAATGTTTTGAGACTCAAACGTGACCCGTAAATCCTTGGCAACGTTGAGTTATTGCCTTAGACAGCAGTTGACAATCTTTCTAAAGTTGAAATAACGATTTATCCAACTCAGAAATAGGGTCTTTAATTACTTCCTTTAATATCACTCGTAACCTTCCTTGCAACCTTGCCACTGTCGGAGGGTTTTTAAGTGGAGTTTGAGCATTGGATGTTTGTTAATTTACTGCGTTTGTTTTATTACGGTCATCACCACATTGATGTAGCACAACATTCATGAAACGTTGAGCAATTCCACCTATTTCTTTTAAATTTCGTCAATACATCGAAAAGAGACAGCTGAATGCAGAAAGGTTAACAGGATAAGAGAGACTTCAGCCCAGTGTTCTTTAATGTTCGTCCATTCCGTGAAAGAAATGGCGTTTTGGGCGTAAGAGTGTATCGATGTCCACCCAGTGCTCTTTGATTTTTTGCCTATTCAGTAAAAGTAAGAAACTGCGTTTTGGCGTATTGATTTTTGCCCAGTGCTCCCAAAAACACCATCAAGATAACCAACACAAGAGGCACTTACCTGTCGAAGAAGTGTCATTGTATTTACCACTGTTTTCCATTCGACCTGACGTGGTCAGAAAACCATGTGGAAGGACCTAAATCAACGAATGCACTTTGGGCTGTGCGTCGTCGATTATTTTGGTGATTACTTTATTAGAGCTAATGTCGCATTTTAATTGCCTTCCTGTTGCAACAATTCAGCTCTGTCTCTTAGACTCCGTCCCGATCGTGTCCGTTTGCCTAGAGACTATCACCAATTCTTGATCCTTTAAGATCATTAGGCCCGTATCTGCTTTGCCCCAGCTTAACAATCGTGTCCTGTCGGCAAGCAGAAATAATTCCCTCGCGCCCTCATGTCATCATTTGTAGTTCCGATCATGCAAAATCACACCCAATGGAGTCTCCTAACGGATTTATAGGGGAGGGAATTATTGACACTTCATCTAATAACCTCTGATCTTACGATTTAATCTTGCACTAAATCGTAAATAAAAATAACGATCGGATAATACAGCAACGTTACCACATGCATGACGCTCCAACCAAGGAAGCTAGGCTAAAGCAGCCAACATGCAGCGTCACGAAAGGATTGAAAATTAAATCAAATTCTTCCGTTTTATTAACCAACCAAAATAAGTTGAAATGGGGATTACTAAAATTAATTTAATTAATTAAATTACACTCCATCTGCTTTAAACGAAAACGAAAAATCATCAATTTTGAAGACGGTCAAAGATTTTCGCGCTATCGAAACCGGAGAGCAACAAGCAGAGAGCCAATAATGCAAGCAGTCAAACAAGTCAGTGCAAAATCATTGAGTGCAAAATACGCAATATGCCGTGCGTACGCCAGCGGAAGTTCGAATGCATACAAGGATACGTGCAAGTTTTTAATAAATAATAAAACTTCCTAAGTAAAAGAATTCCACTAAGAAGTAGCAGATTGACGTTCGAGAACGAAAACTAAAGTGATCCACACGGAATTAACAAGAAGGACGATTTAAGAGATCGTGCAAATTTTTAGGCCTAACGCAATCAGGTTAGTTAAGGCTTGTACTAATAACTACACTTTCAAGGCATGACAATAACTTCAAAAAATACTTCTCATCCAATAAAATGTGTCTTCCAGCATGTCTTCGGACATCTCCAAATTAGATTTACTGCAATTTCCGCACACTGGGTGAAAGGACTGTGGGGTCTTCATGCAAGCGCAAAACTGAAAACGTTGCCTTTGGCCACGATTCCACAGAGCTTTAAAAGCAACCGCCGTCTTGGTGGCGTTTTGTGCGTTTTCTTGGCGTACTTCACCAAACAATAGCAAACGGAGCGTCCGTGTGTCCTATACAGATGCCAAAAGTGAAGTGATAACCAGTGTACGAAACCCAGAATATAAGGGCAGCGCCACTAGCGACTCAAGGGTGGATTAGCTAAACTAATCTTATGAGATTTAAAACGGGGTGAGTTTTAAATTGCATCGGGCATTAAATAGCCAAATCAAAGTGATTTAAGCATATACTGAAGGTTAGTATTTTGCAGATAGTAAGAAACCAATTTTACGCACCCGGAAAAATTGGGCTTTCTATTTGCCAGCACGAAAATATCTACTACAGTAAAACCTCGTTAACTCAAACTCGCTTAAGTCAAACTATCGGTTAAGTCAAACAATTTTGTGCTATTTGGTTGGCCCAATACAAAATTACCCTCGTTATCTCAAACAAATATCGGTTAACTCAAACTCTGGATGGTAATTTTACTATTTGACACCATGCATTCTGTGTCACTTTTCTACCTGAAAAAGAATTTTTGCTGTTTTTACTGAGGAATTAGTAGTACATTTCACATATTAAACCAATCTGCACTTAGCAAAAATTGGATGCAAAGATGTACTCGGAATTCCCCAGGCCAACAGCTTGTCATGTGTTTTAATGCGTTTCCGTTTAACTCAAACTCCGCTTAACTCCAACTGAATTGCCAGCCTCGCTGGAGTTCGAGTTAAAGAGGTTTTACTGTACCTGTATATTTTGCATTTACAGAAGACCTCGTCAATATACGGTAGCAGGCACCACATGACAGGTTCCCAAGGGTGCAAGCTGGGTTCCCACTAAGAGCAAGTCTCAGCAGATACCAATGCACAAAGGCTATCTGCGGTGGGAAAGAACATTCCATCACCATAGCAATACGGTTCGGATCTAACAGGTCAGTTTTAATTCTGCCAGCACTTCAAACCAAGCTTGATGCATGGTGGGAACTCCACCCGGATGCAGACAGCGAGTGACTTTGTAAAGATCAGTGATCAAGCCGCACAACAGTTATAATTTTCGTATTTGAAAACAAAAGCATGTGACTGTTCATGGTTTTCAAGTTTTTTCGTTAATCTTCTGAAAATGAAGATTGGAACATTTTCACAAATTTAAGAGCTTTAGTAGTTAGTTAAATCTTGTGAGGTGGTAAAAGTGTATGCGTGTTTTTTCTCTGTTAACTAACAAGAAAAATCGCCATAAGGGGGGACTTCAGCGTTGATTGCAAGTGCAGCACAAATGACGGGGAAGCCACACCAGCTGGTCGGCGAGGCTTGCGAGGTGTAGCCGAGGTACAAGGGTTCACCATTCCCAACGAAATCCCGATGGCACTGTGTAAGCATGAAAACGTATAGGCGAACACCATGAAGTACGATGTGATAGCCGAGGGAAGAAAAGGTCAGGGTAAGGCAGTTACAGGGCGGTGGAGGCCAAGGAAGCGGCAAAGAAAGGCATTAACCGTGTCGGAGTGGAGTCAACGAACGACCGGAGGGACGATAGCCCGAGAATGGCCAGGCAGGTAGCCGGTTGACGAAAGGTGCAGCCGAGAGAGGGTCCATGATGATAGAAGTCTTTCGCGAAGGATCTTTCGCGAGGGATCACCAACATTGGATTCAAACACCGTGAACGGCAACAAGGAGGACACCGGTGAGGAAAACTGCAGAATGCGACGACGAGGGAGGCACAGAATGATGCAGGACGGGCAAAAGTGGTCAGGATGCCGCCAGGACCAAGCTAGAACGATGAAGAAGTTGGGTCTTTATACAGGAGCATGGAGCAAATCCACAGAACAATCCGAGGCAAAGGCGACGGAGAAGCCTCAGGAGGTGGTCGACTGGCGAGATGGAGTTTTTTGGATGAAGAATATACTCGAATGATGGCGAGATGACGAAGACGAATCGGACGTTGACGAAGGAACGGAGGATTTTTCGGGCAAAGGATGGCACGAGAGGTCTGAAAACAAAAGATCAAGTCCGGAGGAGCCACTGGGGAGGCGGGATGCGGACAAGAGCCTTCAGAAGCAAGAATGGAAACAATAGTTGATTGAAGAAACGAAGGATCTTATGCAAAGGATGAAAACAAAGGATCCATTGTAGATGTTTGGGAGTGGGCGACCCTAACACGAAATAGCTAATGTATGGGGTTGGTTCAATGTAGGAAACTCAATAATAAATAGACACATCTGGTTGGGTCAGATGCATGAAGCTGCGGGAGTAACAACGAAGGACGAGTGAAGAATCTTCATTGTTGCGAAGGATCAAATGCGTCAGAGCGAAGGATCTTACACGAAGGATCAACATTGGCTTGGGATCGGCAGCGAAGGATTTCATGCGGGTGAAAGATCTTCTTTCGGGCGAAGGAAGGGTGTAGCGGGTAAAACAGCGATGTTGTCTGGCCGGCGGCAGGAGGAAAAGAGATGGCTGGCTACTGCCGTAATACCATTATGGAGGGTCTGCGCTGTGCTTGCACATGCGCAAATGGGTTGCCGAGCTGGGCGGATCTTGAGAGTTTTAATTCCTCCAGGGTAACAGCATTGCAAGAACTGAATGCAAAATTTACAGGTAGTGGATATTTTCGTGCCGGCAAGTAGAAACCAAAATTTTTTCGGTAGTCAAAATTGGTTTCTATTGCCTTATCGAAAATATGTACTACCTGTAAATCTTTGCATTCAGTCCCTGGATGCTCTTTCTCTCTCTACGTTTTTTCTCTGTCCGGATACGCCCAGCTGCGCCCTCCTATACGCGCCCAGATGCGCCCAGATACGCCCAGATGCGCCCAGATACGCCCTCCTATAAAAGTTTTCAGCCCAGGCTGGCCACCATCTTTTTTCCTCTCGATATGTCATGGTGGTGACTCAAGAGGGGAGGTAGGGTGGGTACAGGTAGTATACATTTTCGATAAGGCAATAGAAACCAGTTTTGACTGCCAGAAAAATTGAGGTTTCTAGTTGCCGGCACGAAAATATCTACCACCTGTAAATTTTTGCATTTACAGTTGACCTCGCCAATTGTGGCGGCGGGCACCACTTTGACGGGTTACCCCGGTTTGTGAGCTGGGTCCCCAAAAAGTTTACAAACTTCGCACTTTGTTAAAAATAAACAGAAACAGTCAAATTGGATTATTTTCTTCTGTCTTCTGGAGGTCTTCGTTTCTGTTGTGGAGTACTTAAGGGGGTTGAACAACACATCTGGTTGCGACTATGGATCACAGACAGTGTAGCCCTATTTTCTTGCCTTGACAAGTCCCTGAAGTAGTGGCTTGTGAGAACAGTCTGACTTTCCCGGGATGAGGCATGGAAGATTTCCGAGATGGAGAATTGGCTGTGAAAGGTCTGTGATGCGGAGAGTGCACTGAGTTTGTGCGCTATGACCCTGATGTTGTTGTCCTCGTGAGCTTATGTGAATGACCATCTTGATCCAATTTGCGATCCTTGCTGTCGAGGCAATGTTGACATCTTTGTGAACAGTAGAAATTGTTGGATTTGGCCTCCGTGACATTCGTTGTCTGTTGTTCTTTGCTGTAATACCCTTCAGCTTGAACTTGGACAGTGTATTCTTTTCAGGCTCGTTGCCAATCATGTTTGTGAGCGCTGGAATGATGATTGGCGTTGAAGGTTCTGAAGGTTTTGAGTCTTGGCTCGTGACCTCAGATGGATGATTTTGTAGTAATCCAAGATGTCTTGAAGGCATAACTGGTAGCGACAATGAGTTTGGGTCTTGTCATGTTACTGAAGAAGTGGCTTGTGAAGACGCAATGACTTCGTCAGGATGCGGCACTGGATTGTAGCAGGTCAGGGAAGTGACAGTACTCTTGATTCTTGAGTTGGGGTGTTGATCTTTAAGGAGGTTTACCTTTAAAGTGCATAAGGACTGCATCTGGCTGTGACAACGGGTCCCAAATGATGTGGTCCAAAGACTTGTTGCATTAGTGTTGACAAAGTTGGCAGAATCTCACAAAGAATGACGACAGGCCAGAGGAGCTGTGGTGTAGCGAGGTTCTGATGACTTGGTGGTCCCGAAGAGTTTCAAATGGCCAGCAGTGTTTGGAAGACAAGTGTTTGGAACCGCCGGAGGAAGGCTACCACTTGGGAAAGTGGTCTCGAGACAGGGATTCGTGATGGATCCCTTGTTATGCTGTCAAAATTAGTCGATGATCATGAACCGAGCGATGGATTGACTGGAGCTCAGGATCTACTGCAGGATGGCTAGAAGGCGAGTTGAAGATGCACAGCTGCTGATTGACAAGGGGCGATGTCTTGGACATATCGGTGGAAACGTGTCGTTGGGTTGACAAGGGCCGTGATGAAAGACTTCTTGCGGTGAAGGCTTCGGATGGACCCAGAAGTCGACCTTGCTGTCCACGTTGATTGGTTTTAGGTGAATTACATTCCAGAGCGTCCCTTATTGGTCTGGTAATTCCACTATGAAAAAGCCTTGTCTAGACGTTCAAAACAAGGTGTAATGAAATGTTGTTCGGTGAAAGCTTGAAGGAGCTTCTTTTGGTCAAAAGCTTGAGACTTCTTTCGATCGAGAACCATGGTTTCACTAGGTTTGAATTGATTAAAATTGAAGCCGTAGTGAGGTGTCAGTTGAGGTGGGGGAATGTGGCAAACGATGAATTGCAACTTCGTCGTTGTCCGTTACGGAGAAGGAAAATGATGTCTGGAAGACGAACAGCAACTTCTTTGTGACTGGGTAGTGTCAAGGGCTAAGGTTACAGTTGGATTAACAGCATCAGTCTGGTTACTGGGATGATGTCTTTCGTCTTGTCGGTGAATTCGTGTCAGTGGGCATACAAGAGCCATGATGAAAGACTTCTTCTGGTGAAGGCTTCAGATTGACCCACAAGTTGGCCTTACTGTCTTTGGTGAAAGTTTGGAGGAGCCTCATTCAGGTGAAGGCTTTGTTTTAGTTGAGAGCTCGGGGCCTATGATGAGCTGTTAATCCATTGCTGTCTTTGATTCGTGACGAGAAGATGGCAATTTCAAAGTGAGTGGATAGCGGCAAAAGGCTTTAGTTGAAGAAGTGGACGGCATCATTCGAGAAGCTGCTGACAATGCTGGGTGAAGTGCAGACGGCAGCGATGGTGAAGGCTAGCAGAGCTGCTGGTGAAGATTGATGAAAGAGGGCAGCGAAGGCCAAAAGTACGAAGAGCTGCAACTTTTGTTGGTGAGGGACAGCAGGCAGAGAGTGATGAAGGTCCGAAGGAGCAACCGTGATGAGCTGCGAGAGACAGCAGGCAGCAGTGGGTGAAGGTAAGCAGAGCTGTCAGCGGAAATTGAAGAGGGACAGCAGGCAGAAGAACAAAGGCATGAGGCTGTGATTCTTGCTGGCGAGGAACTGCAGGCTGAGAAAGTCGCAAGTCCGAAATCTCTGCAACGATGGTCGGCGAAGGGCTGCAGCCAAGGACGAAGGTCCGAAGGAGCCGCAGTGATGTTCTGTGAGGGACATCAGGCAGCAAAGGGCAAAGGAGCTGCGATGATGTTCTATGCGGCACAGTGAGCAGCGAATGACAAAGGTCCGAAGCAGCTGCGATAATGTTCGAAGGAGCAGTGATGAATGTCAGCGAAGGAAGAAGGTCTGAAGGAGCTGCGATGGTTGTTGACGAGGGACAGCAGGCAGTGGAGGACGAAGATCTGAAGGAGCTGCGATGATGTTCTGTGAGGGACAGCAGGCTGTGAAGAACGAATGTTCGGAGGAGCTGTAATGATGTTCAGTGAGGGACAGCAGGCTTCGAAGGACGAAGGTCCAAAGGAGCTGCGATGATGTTCTGTGAGGGACAGCAGGCTGTGAAAAACGAAGGTCCGAAGAAGCTGCAATGATGTTCAGTGAGGGACAGCAGGCTGCGACGGGCGAAGGTCCGTAGGAGCTGCAATGATGTTCTGTGAGGGACAGCAGGCAGCAGCGAAGGGCAAAAGAGCCGTGATGATGTTCTGTGAGAAACAGCACGCAGCGATGGACGTAGGTCCGAAGAAGTTGTGATGACGTTCAGTGAGGGACTGCAGGTAGCGAAGGACGAAGGTACGAAGGAGCTGCAATGATGTTGTGAGGGACAGCAGGCAGTGAAGGGCGAAAGAGCTGTGATGATGTTCCGTGAGGGACAGCAAGCAGCGATGGACATAGGTCCGAAGAAGTTGCGATGATGTTCAGTGAGAGACTGCAAGTAAACTTAAGCGAAGGACGAAGGTCCGAAAGAGCTCCAATGAAAGATGATAAGGGACAGCAGGCAGCAGGGGACGAAGGTCCACAGGAGCTTTAATGATGTTTGGCGAGGGAAAGCAGACAATGAAGGACTAAGGAGCTGTGATGATGTTCTGTGAGGGACAGCAGGCAGTGGAGGACGAAGGTCTGAAGGAGTCATAATGAATTTCTGTGAGGGACAGCAGGCAGTGAAGGAGGAAGGTCCGATGGAGCCGCGATGATGTTCGTCAAGGGATAGCAGGCACGAAGGACGAAGATTCGAAGGAGCTGGGATGATTTTTGGCAAAGAACAGCAGGCAGCGAAGGATTAAGGCTTAAAGCTACATTGCTGGCTGGTGAAAATTAGTAGGTTGAGAAGGGCGCATGTCGGAAGGAGCTGCGACTTTGGACAGTGAAGGACAAGGGCTCCTTCAATGGACGAGGGCTAGCAGCAGCCAGTGATGTCTGGTGACGAGTAACTGAGTGGCGGCAAAGATGTGTGGCTCACGGGAAAATAGCAACAAAAACTCGGAGAGGTGCAATGGGCCATGAAGGGCTTGGGTTGGCAGAGCTGCGAATCATGGTCGGTGGTTTGACAGAGCTACAAATACGGTCCGTGAGGGACAGAAGGCAGCAAAGGACAAGGCAATCATGGGCAAGAGTCATCAGCAGCCTAAGATGATAGGTGACAAGAGGCCTGAATGGCAGCAGTGACGATTGGCGCTCGGGAAAAATTGCGACGATACTCTGCAAGTTAGCAAACGGTGGCTGACGAGGGCTAGCAGAGCCGTGAAACGGTAGGTGAGGGGTCGCTGGGAGTGAGGCGTGAAGACTTGAAGCTGCAGCGATGGTCAGAGAGGGACAGCAGGTCTGACGGAGCTGGAACGAGGGACAGCAGGCTAGGGATGGACGATAATCAAATTTCGACTACGCGATTATTGCAATACCTTGATATGTGATATTTCTCAACATGTAGGGAAAGCTATCTGAAGTCGTTTAGTTGGTCAGAACAGCACTATTCATACAGTAAGCATACTAACTACATACGTTTAGGCCTAGTACTACTACGACTAGGGTTAAATGTTTAAAAATGTCACATCGCTTACTTTGAAAATTCGAATCCATGTTTACGTTTGGTACGCCTAGATTTCTAAGTAAAGGATATTTACCGTTCCAATATCCTTGCAAATTTTCGACAGTAAGGTTTTCTGGAGTTGGAGGGGCTCAGAACGACTGTCTTTATCACGCTACCACAGCACCGCTTACTTCGTCGTGAACGTTCGTCTGGTTTCGTTCGTCTGCTGCTATGCAGGCCAGTGCACCAATACTCCCGCAGCAACTTATTAAACTCTCCTCTCAGCAGGAACTGAATGTTTGGGTTTGACGGTCCCTGGATATTCATCAGCACAGCCTTCTCTCAGCTGTGGTGTTGAATAGCCAGGGATTCTAGGCTTCTCAGATGCACATCATTGTTAGAGTTGGACTTGAGGAGTGTCACAGTGCTTTCCCAGTTGATTTGGTGTCTAGTTTCCTTGTGGTGGACTGGTATGCCATTCGTTACAACTTCATTCCTGGTGTCTGCCATGTGCTGCTTGACTCTCGTACGTATACCTTTTCTTGTCTCTCCCACCCACATAAACGGCATCACAATCCCCACATGGAACTCGTTAAACGCCTTCACGGGTGTTTTTTATGTGCATTAGGGCTTCATCTTCTTGCTCACTGGCTTCACTTCTTTTTCTTGTTATGGCATCAGGATAGACATGCTTTTTCATCAGGTGATCCTTCAGGCCTTTTGCGTTCTTGACGTACGATGTAAAACCATTTTTCCTAAGCACCTTGAACTTTGTGACGTCTTCCATATACGTAACTGCCACTCTTGGTCCTTCTTCCTTATCCATATTTTTGGGTCGGTGGTCTGCCTTCCATACTCCAGCTTTCTTCATGCCTACTGCTCGACTAATCATTCGGTTTAGGCACCCGGGTGGATAGCCTAATTCAACAAACTTTCCTTTGGTCTCGTACAGATGTTTCCTTGCTACGTCTAGGCTCGCCGAGTTTTGCACGATTATGATGAACTCATTCTGGACAATTGCTTTTAACTGGCCTACCGGGTGCCCTGAGTTGTAGGGGATACCCCTACCTGTGGTTGTCGATTTACGGTAAGGCTGGTAAACAATCCTGCCGCTGCCCGTTCTCTCCAGTACGACATCCAAAAACGGTAGTTTGTTTTTCACTTCTTCTTCATACGTGAAGCTAGATCCTCAGTCCACGCATTTAGCACCCGTTGCACATTGGCGGACTGCCCTTTCTTCTGTATCGAAATAGCGTCTTCCCCCAACCTCCTCCACAGCTTCATTTCAGGAAAGGATTTAATAATAAAGGCGTCAAGTTGCTGGAGCACCATTTCAGCGACCACTGGTGGGCACGAGTACCCCATCGGGGCACCCTTGGTTTGCCAAAACGTGACTAATTCATATTCCACGTACATGTGCGCAAGGAGTGCCTTAAGCAATGCCCTGTCCTTCTCGTACACTTCATCAGGAACTCCAGTCATCTTGGCTGAGAGGGTCAGCATTCTTAAAATGAGTCGGTGCGTTAGGCTTGGAAAAAGTTTTTCCACGTCATACAGCACCAGAATTTCATCTTCATAATAAGCCTAGCTAGTGTTGTGTTAATAGAAAATTATGGAAAAAACTTACTCTTATTTATTCAAAATAATTAAGCACTTTCACGTATTTTAAGTATTTGAAATATCACATTGTCTCGCAAATAAGCCGCACTTGCTGACAAGCCACACCTAGAAAAAAAGCCTACCCTAAAAAAAAGGTGCACGTAATCTGAACATTTCCTGCACAATTCATGACCTGTTAAGGTGTGAAACTGTTGATATTAATTAATCCACGGCCAAAGACATTGGTACCGTTAAAATTAGCAGTGAGCAGGAATTTTTCTTATCCATTTGAAGGCCATGTATGTTTAAAAATGTAAGTTACATGGTTTGTTAGAAACGACTTCTGAATGGTTGCAGCTAGAGACTTGTGGTTTGCACCATTGGAAAGCTGGTGAAAAAACGGTTAAAATGGCGTAAAAAATCGGTCAATATTTATTGAAATTATCTACACTGTCGTGCTCCATTGTGAACCTGACAAAACGAGTCGAAGCTGCGATAATCGCGAAACGCGAAAAGCATTGCGATAACACCATCGCGTGTTGTAAATAGCGATAATATTGAAATATTGCAATATCGCTCATCCCTACAGCAGGCCTGACGGAACGGATGCGAGAAAAGACAAGTCATATTGATGATGAATAAAGACGGCCGACGGAGGTCTTGCCGTGAAGACGGATAACTAGAAGATTTTCCGGTGGTTTCCTAGATCGTGCCTTGAAACGTGAAAATTTCGTATTGTGAAAACTTTACTTCTTTCGAGGCAAAACATGCGTGGTCGGCGTATGGAAGGATTAGCCGAGGCAGAAACGAAGGAAGCAACCGAACGGACTTGTTGTACTTGTACTTGTTCGCTCACGCCTCTCACAAAGGTAAGTCCAATTCTGGGTGTTCCTACTTTCTCTTTAGTCTCCTTGCTAGGTACTTCGATCTCCGTCATTCTCTTTTTACTGTTTGACTTTACTATGTTTGACTTTCCGGGAAAACTCGTTCTTGGCGATGTTACGCAGCTGACCCTCCGGATGTCCCGAGTTATATGGGATTCCTCTCCCTGTTGATGTTGGCTTTACGTATGGTTCGAAGGAGATGGTACCATCATCTTCACGGCTTAGCTTAACATCAAGAAAAGCTATGGTGCCGTCTTTTTCTTGCTCAGATGTCAATTTAAGATCTTTTTTCCATTGATTAAGGCTCTGAAGCACATTGCCTATTCTCTCCTTTCTCATAATAGCATGTACACATCGTCCACGAATCTCTTCCATACACGAATGCTTGGTTCTTTTCTTTGGATGAACAGGTCGAGGTGTTGGAGCACTAACTCAGCAATGATAGGTGAGCTTGAGAATCCCATTGGTGCCCCACTGCATTGCCAGAATGTATTGTCCTTAAATCTCACATATATCGAGGAGAGTAACACTTTCAGTAGAGCGCGATCTTTTTCGTACTCGTCTTCAGGTATCTTATGTAAAGCTGCCGACTCGTCAAGCATCTCGAGTATGAGTCTGTGGCTGAGACTCGGAAATAATTTTTCCACATCAAAGGAAATCATAATCTCGTCCTTTTCCATCTTCACATCTCGTAGAGTGGTGAGCAGATCTTCGGTATGTTTTAATCTGGAGGGATTTTTCACGTACTTCACTAGTCTCTCAGCCATCAGCCAATCAAGCTGCTGTGCCGGGCCACCCTTAGCGGACGTAATGAGTCTAAGTGGCATACCTTCTTTATGCACTTTCACTTGTGCAAAGATCACAGGAAGACGTTGTGGTAGATTTGGCCGAAGTTTTTCCTCCTCATTCTTATCAATAAAACCCTCTCTCCTTACTCTGTCAAGACTAAAGACGAGATCACTCACTGGTCTATTCCCCAATTCTGGTTCGGTTTCCTCATATAACCCTGACTTTCTGATGTCCTCAAGCACCATCCTGTCATGCTCACTGGAATCCAATACTACTGTCATGTTCGCCTTGTCCGCTTTGCAAATCGTCAGCTGTGTGTTATTCTTCAGACTTCTCAATGCCTCCAACTCCTTCTTGGGAAAATTCACTTTTACTTGAGGGGACTTCTCTAGTATCCTTTGCTGTAGTTTGAGGCGCGTAACAGCCCCGAATGTGTACCCATCTAGCAACAGTTGAACCTCCGTGAAAAATGTGAAGCGTGTCAACTCGGACGTTTTCCGAGAAAGCCATTTAAGCCGATCAAGTTCAAGCGGTCACATAGGAAACTTGGCCTTGTACACTCCAATGTATGCGGGCCTATGCCACTACCAACATTAAACGGGGAAAGATATTACGTCAGCTTCATTGACGACTTCACACGCTGAACCTGGGTGTTTTTAATGAAGAATAAAAATGAAGTGTTTGACATCTTCAAGAAGTGGAAGGCCCAAGTCGAGGAAGAGGCAAGAGTAAAAATCCGAGCAATACGTACGGACAATGGAGGCGAGTACTGCGGACAGATTTTCGAACAATTCCTTGCGGACAGTGGCATAAGGCACCACAAGACACATCCGTACACCCCACAAGAAAATGGAGTGGCCGAGAGGCTGAATCGATCATTGATGGAAAAAGTCCGTACGATGTTAATGGGGGGTAATCTCCCAAAGCATTTATGGGGAGAAATCGTATGGAATGCTTGTCACCTGAGAAATGCTGGAGTCGGCAGATCGGTCGTTGAATCACCACTCCATAGCTGGAGAGGGAAATCTGGCAATGTGACCCGTTTCAGGAAGATTGATGGCAAGGCATTCGTTGGAATTAATGACCCGTCAAGAAAGAAACTCGATGCAAGGTTGGTGGTAGGCTATCTGGTGGGCTACGAAGATGGTCGTAGCGGCTACAGAGTATGGGTAACTAAGCAACAGAAAGTATTGTCTAGTCGGGACGTACCAGATTCCGCACATTTTCGCCCAAGTGAAAATCCACAAAGAAGGCAACCCTTTTAGACTTATTACCTCGGCTAAAGGTGGCCCCGCCCAGAAACTTGACTGGTTCATCACACCGAGACTTCAGAAGTATATCTGGGGAACACACACTCTCACGAACACGTCGCAATTCACTCAGCTCCTCCAACAGCTGAAGCTAAAGACCGATGAAATACTCATCTCGTTTTATGTCCAGGCCCTGTTTCCCAGTCTGTCACATAAACTCATCCTGGAGCTCTTCGATTGTTCAGCGCGTAAACTCCGCATTGAAAAGGAAGAAAGAGAACTTGACCGACGGATCTTGAAAGCTCTCCTTGCGAACATTTATGTCACGTTCAGAGGAAGCACCTACAGGCTGATGAAAGGTACCCCCATGGGGTACTCATGTTCTCCTAAGCTTGCAGAAATTGTTATGCAATTTCTCGATGAGCACGTCACCCGCCGACATCCTGAACTGGACATATGGTCCCGCTACGTGGATGACACGTTCACCAAAACCCAACGGAACAACATCAGCAACATCCTTTCCACCCTCAATAGCTGGAACTCAGACCTCGCCTTCACATTTCAAACCGAGCAAGATGGCAAACTAGCGTTCTTAGACACAATGGTTCGCAGAGAGGGCCTGAAGCTTGAATGGGACCCCTACACGAAGCCCTCCCAAACCAGTAGAATGATACCCTTCAATTCTGGACATCCCAAAGGCCAACTTATCTCTGTGCTACGCAATGAGATGGTCAGAGTAAAATACCGCTCCTCCACGAACGCAGTAGCCGAGACACACTTCCAGCTAACTAAACTCAAGTGCCTAGGTTAGGTTACCCAGGGAGACTGATCAACCAAGCCATCGCGAAAGCAAGACGCTGGAAAGCCCCCACAATGCCAAAACCTGGACAGAAACCTGTAACCGCCGAACCTCAAGAGGTCATCACCTACCACCCGGGAAAAAGCGAGAGAGTGAAGAAAATACTCCAGGCTCACGGAATCAAGTGCTACTTCCGCAACCTCCCTAATCTGCGGGCCCGACTAAGGAACCGCTTCCACTCGTCAACCATACCTCCACCCGCACTATGTATTCCTCCACCGCCCCCTCCAACCCATCCGACCCAACATCGGTACCCAACCAGACTCGCTTTTAGACAAGCATCCGGCGACCTACCACCTACCCCAGTTCTTCCGAAGCAACCCCATATCTCGCATAGACCCGAAGTGCTCCCAGCCTCCCACTCGATAGACGGCATCCCAATAATTTGAAACGCGGTCTATGCTGTTCCATGTGCCGAATGCGATGCTATTTACATCGGCGAAACCCGAAGGCGAATTTGCAAAAGAGTCCACGAGCACATGCTAGCACTCGATCAAAAAGACACACAAAATGGGGTCGCCATGCATCACGTCAAGTTCCAACACGACATCGCTTGGAACAATACACACGTGCAAGCCCACCTCCAAGCCCTAGAATACATGGCCATTCAACTTTTCCAGTCTAAAAGAAGACCACTCATGAATTTACAGGAACCAGCACATAAAAATATCCAGAAAATCACTACACCGGAACTGACAGCAAGGCTCTCCAAGAAATGGCACAAACTGCTGATTCCTACAACAACGAATGAGCAGCAGGAGTTTGCAGCACGAGATGGCAGCACCATCCAAACGGCCAACGGCAGCGAAATTCAAACATAAACTCTAGCATGTAGTCGTATTTTTGTGCGTGCTCGAACACTTTTTGCCTGATGAAGGTAGTGGATGTTCTCTGTAAGCATATTATACTACCGAAAATTCGCTAAACCAATCATTGTTTTTGGTTGTTTCTTTTCTGGCATAGCGTTAATCCTCTTTTCACGGTTTTAACAACACCAAGCAAAAACTTGTTTATGCACGCCAGCTGAGTGAGAAATTGCCTGTTGTTGCTCTACTAGGGTGTGAGGTAGCTGAAGGAAGGAGGGGGGGGGGGGGGGAAAAAGGAGTGAGTTACCCCCTTCAAACGTTTTTTTTTTTTTGGCTTTAACTCCTTAACCGTCAACAAATCAAAAGCATAATGTGAAACAAGAATGTTCAGCACACAATTACGGACAAGAAAGAGTTATACATCTTTTATGCAAAAACACTCATTGCCATTTCAAGAAACAAAATCAAACCTGAACCACCAGGAAGAACACAGTTCACAGTTCTACTTGAATTTTCGGAGAAAATACCGTTCTCCTTCTACAGAAATTCACGCACAACACGGAGGAAAAATAAGATCTCACATCACGATTTGTAAAGAAAAATTCGAAAGGACACGCGTGGAGAAGCAGACCACTGATCTATATCTTTGATTCCAAGGAGATTCCACTTCTTGTCAAACTCGGCTGTGAGCTGATGGTGCACCAATCCCTCAATACGGTTGTAAAATGGTCCCGTGAGGTTCATGAGAGGGAATCGTCGCCGGGAGAAGCGTTTCATAGCAAAAGACTCCACAGCTCGAAGGTGGGGGCCATGTTTTGTGTTAGATTTCATTAACACAGACGTATGATGCCAAGCTATGGAGTGTCCGTTCTTATTGTGGTGTTGGGCTATGCCATTGAGTTTCTCCCCACGGCGGGTGGCCCCCACGTGTTCATCAACGCGCACTTCAAGTCTCCTTTTGGTCTCACCAATATATACAGCTTCACAGTTGACAGGGAATTTGATACATTACACCAGTGAGATCCTTCAAATGTGCTGGAGGCTGCGTGGACTGAATGGATGCTTGAGATTTGGCAACCGGTCCAGCTTTCACACTAGGCGGTGGGGGGGGAGGAGAAGGAGGTCGGACTTTGCTCTTGGTTGCGTACCGGTGTGTGGTGGGCAGTAGAGGCTTACGGGGGGG
>JAHWFP010210908.1:40697-51340 GCA_023313725.1 Lithobius niger
CCCCCCCCCCCCCCGGGGAGTTTTTGTTTACAAGTCGTGATGTGAGAACTTTTCTTCTGTGTTGTGCGTGAATTCCTGATGAAGGAGAACGGTATTTTCTCCGAAAATTTAAGTAGAACTGTGAACTGTGTTCTTCCTGGTGGTTCAGGTGTGATTTTGTTTCTTGAAATGTATTTGCAAAACCACTGTAATCGCCGTTTACCGGTTTTTGTGAAATTACGCAGTGCCTACACTGCCGATGTTGTTTCTGCTGCAAGACGGTTGGAAAAATGCATACATGGACTGACTAGATTTCGAGTAATCTTGATTTCAACTTGGCCTGCCGCAAAGAGAGAATTTACACCCCCTCAATGAAGTTTCGCCCTAAGGTTGATTCGTATCGTGGAAAGCAGATCGCCGAACATGCAATGTTTTTATCTCTTAAAGCTCGGGTGTCCGAATGCCACACGATTTTATGCAAGCTGCAAGCGGATGTTCAACTTCTGGTCGACAATCTTATGGTTGTGCTCTCTGTTGATGATTTCAATGATTTCAACGCAGATTTTGCTCCGAAGTGACCAAATCGAAACTGAAACCAGAAACCGTCACTTGCTTATGTTGTTGTAACTTGGAGTGCGCCCTCTTTCGTACGCTAGAGTACCACTACGGAAAGTTGATTTGACCCTGTCGGATGCTGATGTTCCTTCTTGCTCTCCCCCTCCCCGCCCCCATCACTCCCTCCCTCCTCCTCAGTGGTCCCTCCCACTCCCCTGCTTTGCCGATTGACTACTGCAGACTCGTTTTTCGATCCGGACTCGATGAAACTATGTGGTGACCCAGTTTTTGCTACAGATCTTCCTCCCCCCTCCCCTCTCTCGTCCTCAGTGAAGCAACCCTCTCTTCTTTGCAGCCATTTAATTGCTGACACTGTGTTCAATCCGAGGGCCTTGGTACTTAGCGGACACCCTCCTCCGCCACCTCCATCCCTCCTTGCCCCCCCCCCCCCTGTTGTAGCTCCGTTTCCACCCGTCCTCCCCGGCTCTAGCGCTGCGACAGAGGATTTTGGTTCACCTTTGGTGTGTTGCGGTGCCCTGTCACTGGTTGCTGCATGTGAGCCCTCCCCCCTCCCACGGGGACGCCCCTCCTCCCAGCCATACACACCATCCATGCCAGCTCAGTTGTTCCGGGGACTTGTGTGATTTCGAGGTGCGAACGGGTGGCTGTAGGCCAGATGGTGAATTTGTGAGTGTGCAAGTGTCACCCCCCCCCCTCAACTCCCTCCCCCCGTTTTCCGCCCCAGAGGATGGACCCAGTCGAGAGTACTAATTTGACAGTGTCACTTCAGTCCAGCCCTTCGGCCCCCCCACCCCCTGGCCGAACCCCAGCTGTCTTGAACCTCTCCTCCCGAGTACTCACCGAAGATGAGCTTCAGATCCTTGCCATCGATCCGAATTTTGCGCCCACTACTTCGGGAAGAGACTCATTCCACCTGGTGAACCTAGCGGTTGATTTACAAGTCATTTTAGGTCGTTACACGTGGGCCCCTGAATTGGTGCACAAACTTACGGCTGGATTGCTACAGAAGCCGAAAAAGCCACCCTGTAATCTGACTAGAGATCAACTTCAGACCATTCAAAAACTCCGTGGTGATCCTAGCATACATGTCTGTTACACTGCTAAAACTAATGGGACTGTGGTTCTTGACAACGACGAGTACAACAGGAGAGTAACCGAGGAGATTGAAAATTCGGGCATGTATGACCAAGTCACCTACAATTTGGGTAATTCTGTGCCAAACAGTATTTGCGCGAAACTGAAGAAACTTGTTGGATTGAAACTGCTGATAAGGATGAAGCTACTAAGCTAGCTCCGAAAGAAGACGCCACGCTTCCTACAATCTTTGCTCAGGTCAAGTCTCATAAAAGTGGTTATCCACTTTGATTACATCTGCCAAGATTGCACCCATTAAACCTGTGGATTGGCTGCTGAAAGACAGGCTGAAAAAGTATATCTGGGGGAAACATTCCCTCAGGAACACCAATGAACTCCTGGAGACCATCAGAAAAGCCGACATCTCTGCAGAACACCAGCTTGTCTCTTTCGACGTGATTGCTTTGTTTCCCAGCCTCCCACATTCTCTCATTCTACAGATGTTTGATCGGGCAGCGAAGAAATTAAAGATCAAGAAGGCCGACCGGGAACTGGACAGAGAACTGCTTGCAGACCATTAATGTTTCTTTTCAAGACAACACCTACTGGCAGAATACTGGTACCCCCATGAGGTACTCATGTTCCCCGGTTCTGGCCGAACTCGTCTTACAGGAGCTAGTTTGTGGTGGACAGGTTCCCACACATGCCAATATGGAAAAGATACATTGATGACATCTTTGCCACTCCTTTGCGAAATGAGCTTGACTCCATCCAGACTACCCTCAACGAGTGGAACACTTCCATCAAGTTCACTCGTGAAGAAGTCAATGGAAAATTGCCTTTTCTTGATGTCATGTTCTCCAGAGCTGGTAGCCAGATCTCTTTTACGCCATACCAAAAATCTTGGCACACTAGACGTGGTCTACTTTTCAGATCAGGACATCCCCGTTCACAACTTAGAGCACTCCTGCAGAACGAGCTCAGGCGCATTGTTGAGCACTCGTCCACTCCGACGATAGCAAGCCAATTTCTTGCCCAAGCTAAAACTGTGTTCCTTGAAAGAGGATTTCCAGCGAATTTAGTCAACATCGAGACGAAACGAGCAAAACGAGCATGGTATCGTGGATACACCGGCAGCCAAAAGAAACAGAACAGCTAACCTGTGAAACATATCACTTACTTACCTGGTAGAAGCGAAGGTATTGTGCAGTTACTCCATCGACATGGTGTACAGAGCCGACTGTGATTTCCATCTAATCTGAAAAAGCTCCTCAGGCCCCCATCTGTGAAAGAACCCACACCTCCTGGCCCCCCCCCCCCCCCCATAAGCCACCACTGCCCACCACACACTGGTACGCAACCAGGAGCAAAGTCCGACCTCCTTCTCCTCCCCACCGACTAGTGTGAAAGCTGGACCGGTCGCCAAATCTCAATCATCCATTCAGTCCACACAGGCCCCAGCACATTTGAAGGATCTCACTGGTGTAATGTATCAAATTCCCTGTCAACTGTGAAGCTGTATATATTGGTGAGACCAAAAGGAGACTTGAAGTGCGCGTTGATGAACACGTGGGGGCCACCCGCCGTGGGAAGAAGCTCAATGGCATAGCCCAACACCACAATAAGAACGGACACTCCATAGCTTGGCATCATACCTCTGTGTTAATGAAATCTAACACAAAACATGGCCCCCACCTTAGAGCTTTGGAGTCTTTTGCTATGAAACGCTTCTCCCGGCGACGAGTCCCTCTCATGAACCTTCCGGGACCATCTTACAACCGTATTGAGGGCTTGGTGCACCATCAGCTCACAACCGAGTTTGACAAGAAGTGGAATCTCCTTGGAAGCGAAGATATATAGATCAGTGGTCTGCTTCTCCACGCGCGTCCTTTCGAATTTTTGTTTACAAATCGTGATGCAAGAACTTATTTTTCCTCCGTGTTGTGCGTGAATTTCTGAAGAAGGAGAACGGTATTTTCTCCGAAAATTCAAGTAGAAATGTGAACTGTGTTCTTCATGGTGGGTCAGGTGATTTTGTTTCTTGAAATGTCTTTGCAAAACCACTGTAATCGCAGTTTACCGGTTTTTGTGAAAAACACTCATTGAACCCCAAAATCGCATTTCAAGTATATCTTTAATTGGTGCAATTTTTGTGTTCAAAGTGCTCTCTAATAGCCCGAAATGGACATACTTAGGATATTCTGAAAGGTGAGGATCTCTCTTTCTATCAGTCCTAACCGAAATTGTTAGCTAGGAACCGTCCTACGCCCATCAAAAGGTGTAGAGGTAATGGAGCAAAGGCGAAGGCGAAAGCGCTAGGTGATTCTCAAACAAAGTGCTCTTGCGAGCTCTCTAATAGCCCGACATGGACGTACTTAGGATATTCTGAAAGATAGGAATCTATTCTTTCCATCAATGCTAATCAAAATTGTTTAGCTAGAGACCATCCTAAGCCCATTTAAAGGTGAAGAGTTAAATTTTTTTCAACTTGATAATAGTTTAAATTAGAATGCATTAACATCAACATGCAGATTTGTACAGTACAGTAATAACATACAAAAAATTAAAAAGAAAACTCTCTACTGCGATTGTGTGATATTCCACTTAAGAAATCTAAAATAATTCTGTCCTTTTGCTAAGCTACTTACTTCTTCTGTAACAGTGTTGTACAGATATAAGTCTCCGTAATCAGTTATCAAGCATGCATCTTGCTGATCACTTAAATACGACAATGCAATCACATGGTTTGATTTGTTCCTTGATACAGTCGCTAAACCAATTTGTGGTACATCAATGCAGTGAATTAGCTGGAACATAATCAAACAATACCATATGTTTGTACTTACATATACAAGCGCATAGAAACACACTGGTCAGGGAAACAAAAAAAGCAACTTCCTCGACTGATACTCGAACCCAGAATTTCCTAATTACTTGAATCAATGCGCTACCGCGGTTGACACTGCCAACAGGCTCCAGCCGAGCTTGGCAATTGTTCAATCCATCCAAGTCGCGTTGCGAAGAATAATACGAATAAACAAGAAATCAAAAGGTTAACGAGTTCTTCTAACAGTGTACATTAAGAACAACCCTTGACAGTGCATTGTGGCACGATTTCATAGTTTCGAACGGCATCTTACCAAACAATTTTTAGCACATTTTAAAGCATTGTCACAGGTTTGACCTTCGAGCACAAGTCGACGAGCTAAGGGTGTAACGCATTGCTGAAAGCTAGAAAGGCATTATCTTGTGGGATTAAGCTAGTATTGCTCAACTTACCACTCTATTTCGAGCATTTAATTTGTAAAGCGATCCATTAGTTACAATATACACATCTTCTGTATCAGGATCCACAGAAACCAACTCAGCCTCTTTCAGATCTTCATGATGAAATGACAACCTTGTTGTAAGATGAAGATTCCGCATCTTCGATGGACCTAGCAGAGGTGCAATTATTTTACCCTGAACAGATCAATTGCTGAAATGAAACAAAAACCAGCTAAAAACTTGTAATCTATTGAAGTAAAACCTAGAATTATTATTGATACTGCGTGCAACTGCAAGTTTTTTTGTTTTTTGTTGGTGTAATGCATAGGGTTCGTACCTAAACAATAATGACGGGAGTCATTGGCAAATAGGCAACCGCTTACTGCAGTGGAAATTCATTGTCAACATTATGAGAGTCGAGTGGTGGAAAAAGTGTATTTATTCTCATAATGACGGGAGTCATGTTAAGGTGACATTTGGGCAGCACCCACTGGTGGTGCACCCGAGCTTTATACAGGGTGGTCCACAAAAAACTGACGACCAAAGATCCAACTTTTCTAGTTAGAACCCCTCAGAACCAGGTGAGGACGGAAATTTTCCCGTTTCATTAGATTTGATTTCTGTCCTATTCTGGTTCTGAGGTGTGCTAACTAGAAAAGTTGCACTTAAAAAATCTTGCGTTGTCAGGTTTTTGTGGACCACCCTGTATAGCGGTTAAATGCACACCCAGCCTGCGTTACAACATTCCACCTGCCTTATAACAGCCATGCGCTGATCGCCATCCGCGCATATAGCATCTCAAAGATCAATTGAGATAGTAGATGTGTTCCTCGCAGTGAAGAATGCAGCTACTGTCTCAATTGGCATTGCGCATAATAGACGAACTGGCATGAACACATTAATCGTGTCGTCACATACCGGAATGATTCTCGTATGTTAACATCAGAATTTAAAATTTTCTTACAATTTAGCTTCAGCGATTTATTGGAATAATTAATTTTAATTTTTACCGCATTAGTCTTTTAGATTTTTGATCTCATGGTAATTATCAGAAAATTAGTACATGCATACACAGGGAGATGAAACGTCATGGTTATTGTAAGCGCACAAAGCATCATATGCTACGAGAAGCAGTAAATATAGTTAATTATTATTCAACAGAAAATCTCCTAGATGCCATATTTTAAAATGGATGTTTACCAAGGGATTGACTAACTGTAAAGAAATAGACCTTTGGGACCATACTTGATGTGATGGATCGAGAAAAATGGCGCTGGGAGGTATGTCCTTTTAAACATAATTGATGCACCATGGTGTATTGTGCATCATTCTAGTTACAGTGATCAGATTGGTTAAGCAGTTCGGTGTAACTACACAGTGCACTAAAGCAGCAGTAATGTAACAAGGTAACTACAGAGAACACTTTAATGCAGTGCGACACCCAGACACTACACTTTCCCCCACTATATTGTGAGTCACAACGACCTCCTACGTACAAAATTGATATCCTCCTATATACAAATATATACAACACTTGTTACTCATAACTTTGAAAATAGCAAATTAATATCCCTAAATTCTCACCCTCAGATATTTTAAATTTTCTAGCAATTTCCAAATTAATATTTTAACCACACTATTCTTAGTTCAAACTCTAAATTACCCATAGTAGCAATTGCAAAAAAGGTTGCAATTACAAATCTTTTTTTTCTTCTTCAATTTAAGCCTTTATTAGTGAGATTATAGTAGAACTCTTTTTTTTTCTTTTCTTGTAAACGAAATACAAAAAAAAAAAAAACACAGAAAAAAACCCCAATTTTACCTGGGGGAAGGTCAAAATTGTTTTATATTGCCTAAAGAAAATATACACTACCTGTAAATTTAATTGCATTTAGTTCCTGGGTGCTTGTTACCCTGGAGGATTCAAAACTCTCTCGATACGCCCAGCTGAACCGCCCATCTGCGCATGCGCCAGCACGTGCAGACCCTCCATAAATGGTATTACGGCGTTAGCCAACCATCTATTTTTCCTCCAAATATGTAGGCCATGTGGTGACTCCAGAGGGGAGGTTGGGTGGGTATTTACAGGTAGTGTATATTTTCTTTAGGCAATAGAAAACAATTTTGACCTCCCCCCCAGGTAAAATTGGGTTTTCTAGTTGCCGGCTGAAAATATCACACTACCTGTAAATTTAATTGCATTTACAGTTGACCTCGTCAATATAGGTGGCGGGCACCATCATGGCCGGTTCCCAAGGGGGTTCGCTGGGTCCCAGAGATTTGGTATAGGCTGAGGTGTGAGTTGATTAACATTAAGCGGATTGGAGTGGTGAGGAATGAGGAATCGCAGGGACATCAAGTGCTGTCGATGAGAGACGTCATTCCGGCCTGAAGTTGTGAGGGTAGTTGTGAATATGTGATTTATGGTCTTGTAGTGAAAGTAAAGCCGTAGCCTTTGGCAGAAGAGCGGCAATCCAGGCATGGAAGTTTTCTAGTCTGGGTAAGGGACATCCAGCGCATTTCCCGGATAGCAGGAATGGAGGTTGTGGCGTTGTCCCATTGCCAAACTTGGCGGGCGACATAAGACTCCTTAGGCATGGCTTGGTTTGAACGGATCCATTCTTGTGCAAGTTGGTGGTGTTCTCGTCGAGCGAGTTCGGGAAGAACGGGTGGATGGTCGATGGGATTGTAAAGGTGAACGTCAGCAGGAATTGCGGTGTTCGCGACGATGTATTCCATCTTGGATGTGGTTTCTGTTGTTTGGGTGCCACGAGTGGTGAGACGAATAGGCTTACGCGGTAGTGCGGGTCTGTGAATTTTGACGATGGGTTGACGAGAAGTTGAAATGGGTAGGGGAGATAGGCGCCGGAATCTGGCGTCAGAAAGTTCGATTTTACGTCGCATTTTCGTGTTGCTGGTCGTCAAATTTTGTATGTTCAACTTATAGGCGTCGATCAGCTTCCGGGCATTAGCAAGTTTGGTTTCAAGGCTAGCGCAGTAAGATGCAATGGGCTCGCAGTTTTGTCAAAGGCGATTCATTTCTTTTTCATTGAGATCGAGTTTCTGTGCGGTTATGTTGAAGAGGAAACTACAGTCACTATAGTTTGAAAGGGGGTTGGCAGGAAAAGGACTTGCGTCAAGCCCAAATGACGACGGGTTAGGAGTTGAAGAAGTGTTCGTTTCCATGGTAGTCGTAGAAGGGTCTGGGTAGGAGGATGAGGAAGTGACAGTTGCCGGAATAGTGGTGGATGGTTTCATCATAGGTTGGATTAAGGCAGAGGGAACTTCATTTGATGGCGTCACACTTTCACGGGCTTTTTTGTTTTTCATCTGAGTTAAGCGAGCAAGAGATTTCTTGTTATACAGTTGGATCAGTGGCCAATCGGAAAGAGATATGGTTAGGCAGATCGAGCAGGGGTCATTGTTGAAGTCGCAATGACGGTGGCGTTGACAGGCTGTGTGTGGGTCATAACGTTTTTTGGAAGATACAATCCCCGCACATTTGCAGACATCAGGTTTTCGGGCGGTTCTTGGGTCCCAACCTCTGACGAGGGACGATGATTTTCCACCACGGACTTTGGGTGACATGGATACGGAGTGGTAACTAGGGAACTGGGAGGAGCGCAGGAAAGGTGGGGTCTATCCGGGCCGACGAGGAACCCCAGCGCGGGAGATGGGTAGAGGGTCGTGGCAGGTGAAAAGCCCCAAAGCGGGAAGGAGAAACAGCCACAACATATGTAATAAGGGATGGCAGGCGGAAGAGTTGAAAAAGGGAGATAACCATCGGGAATGATGTGCAGAGGTGGCAAATGAGTAAGCACAACTAAAAGAAAAATAGTCAGCCAGAAAAGGCGAGGTGGTGAGATTAAGTGTGAGTGGATTGACGTTAATCATGACATGGGTTGGCCACAGACAAGATGATCCCCAGAGTGGGCAGTAGTAGTTGACATGATTTAAGCTAGCGGGCGAGACAACCGTGAATGATGTTAATTGCTAAGAGTGCGATTCCTACTACAACCGTGAATCAGGAATAATGAAGATGAGAAAGGCGGCAGATAGGAAAGCGGTAAGTGACATGACTTACACATGAGGCGTGGAATCAATTTAGGACGAAGCGAGTGGTGGGAATGTAGAGAGCTTCCAACATGGTTTAAATAAGGGTTGGTCAGGTAGGAATGGGACAGGCGGCAGTGTGTGCAGCAACGGATGCCAGAGTCGTGTCTAGACGAGGGATTCCCGTGGCCGAGACGAAAAGTTGGAGGAGCGAACGGAGTTCGTTGTCCAAGGGTGTGACAGGTTGAAAGCGGTTTCCGTTGATGAAGCGTGGCAAGGGCCGTGCTTGTGGAGTGATCGAAGGATGAACACATGAGAATGGAGCATGAACAGAGTTATTAAGGGGCAACCTATATATCGTTGAAAAACCTTGTTGGATTCATATCATTTACTGGAAGCCAGGACATGGTAAGGTAGAGACACCTCAGGCTGGCAAGCAGCGAGTTCATAAATCTAATAAGTTTCAAATGGGTGCTCATGGAAGGCGTTTACGTAATTGTTGTCGTGAAGGTTGTGTGGGCAATGGTTAGACAACAATGCTGGGGTTATCAGGCACAAGGCTGGCCGGAGGTGTTGAAGGGGTCGAACGGAGGGGTCCATTGCGACAGAGTCAAGGACAGCGTGTTCGACAAAGGAGGTGCTGATGTGTACAGCACACGGTATTCCCAGGCGGTCACCCATCCAAGTACAAGTCGGGCCAGGTGCTGCAAAACTTCGGTGATTGGACGAGAACTGGTGTTTTCAGCATGGTATAGCCGTGGACTATTTTATGTTATTGTTTTCGTTGGGTAAGAATTGCCTATAATTGGCGAAGGTTGGCTTGTGTTCGGCGAACGTTCTGTGAGGGATGTGCGTTCGGTGCAGGCCTGTTGCGTTCGGCGAAGGTTGTGCATACGTTCGGCGAGGGTTGAGCGTTCGGCGAAGGCTTGTGCGTTCGGCGGAGGCTGTGCGTTCGGCGAAGGGTGGCTGTATTTGGCGAAGGTTGAGCGTTCGGCGAAGGCTTGACTAATGGTGGAGGTTCTCTTCCCTTGGACTTGCGGTGAAGGTTCAGAGAAGGGTTTTCATTGCTTGTTTGTGTTCGTTGAACCTGTGGTTTGGGGACATTTCGACGAACTTCGGGCATTTTCGGTGGGCTGGTGCAGCTAAGGAGGCGATCCGTCAATGACGAGAACATGAGGGAAGTGTCACTAATAATCTATGTAGTTAACAACAACTACATGTTGATAGTGGCTATAATATTGATTTAATATTGTGACAGTCATGGTAAGTTTAAAGGATCAAGTGGCAATCAAGTGGCAATCAGATAACATATACTTTGGTCTTACCGTGATTTACACTACAGTATAGCGAGGCGGCAGGAAGACTACAGTGATAGTCAACACGGAAAAAATAAACCATCATTATATACGCATAGCCAAAAGGTTGCAGACTGGGTGGTACATATGTCGAGGATTGAGATCGCCGATGGTTGGGCGAGGGTTCGTTAGGATATGGCAAGGGCCGTATGTTCGGCAGGGCCAGAGTTTGGTGAGGGTATGTTACCATTCCCATAAGCGGGAGACGATGGAAAAGTCGACCTCGCTCGTTGTCCAGAAGGTCCAGGAAGGGGCGAGCGACGAACATGAGGAAAAGCTCCTGGGCTCATCATGTAATTCAGGCGGATCGATCATCAGTTTGAGTTAGAGCAGCGAAAG
>JAHWFP010210908.1:61340-95528 GCA_023313725.1 Lithobius niger
GTATTAGTAGCCGCAACTACCGCCAGAGCTCCGCGTAGGACGGGAAGAAGTAAGACGGTATATCTAGTTAACTTTCTAATCTATGCTATTAGTCGGTGCGATTCACTTGGCAGGGTTTTTTTTTTTTACCAGTTTTGGTTTTGGGTGGATACGGGTTAAACATAAGCGATGCACCATGCGATACGGTGCATAATCACTAGTTACAGCACGAATTTATAGGTAGTTGGGTAACTCACTATAAATTAATTCTTGGTTACGGTGATTAGATTGGTTAAGTAATTAGGCGTTACTACGCAGAGCACTAAAGCAGCAGTAACCTAGCAGGCTAACTGCAGCGTGCACGTCGATGTCGTGTCACACCCAGACACTACAGTTGGCTATGCAGTAAATCAGATCCCAATATTTTACTTAAACTAGGAAAATAAGCCTATCGTCTACCTTACATTGCCTTAAAACTTCAGCGATTCATTACAAACACTACGAGCCGTGGTGACAAGCACATATATATGCAAGGAGCACATGGACCGGAACTGGAAACTGTCAACTTTCGGAGGCTACATGCCGTAGGCCGCATGGGACATAAGCTCCGTTCGTGGCATTCTAGTTCAAAAAACTAGGAAAGAGGCCTATTTAAATTACATTTGGTCCTGCTTTTAAACGCGTAAGAAGAATCCCTGAGCCAGAATACATTACTAATTGATCAAAGAAAACTATACAATAAAGTAATGTTGTTTGACCTATGCAACACGTCAATGAGACGTCTAACTCTAAAGCCTTACACCATAGAGTGCCCTATACGGATACAAAGAATCTGAAGCGATGTGATGAATTACTGCGTACCAAGAACGGCAAAATTTTGCCAATTGTAAATAGCTGAAGTAATGATTTGTCGATCAGTGTTTCCGTCTTGGCGCACCATCGTGCTTCACGTCGCGTCAGAATTCAACAATTACCTCACTTCGCTACCTTGGTCTGGGTCTGTTCAAGACAGGTATTGTTTCTGGTGGTTTCTAACTAATACGCTAAAGTTACTTAAAGCTACGACACACTGACTACGCTGCGACTTTTTTGTACAAAACTACACGTTTTAAATGTTTGATTTCTTGCGTTGAGCGTCAGCCCCCTTGTTTCTATTTTGTATTTCTGGCACCAATGACCATGCAGCTTGGGTTCCTCTAAAAAAAAAAAACCAGGCCCTCTTACGCGCCGTGGTTTCCACGTGGGATGTCGTTCGTTTTTTAAAATTAGGGTTTCTACTAGTTGTTGCGTAATGGAATCGGAGGTAATTTGCTCATATATATATATTTATATGTGTACATTGTCAGTTTTCCGTGTGGGGAGGTTACGCAGGGGCCAGGCATGGAGAACACCAACAAAGCCTCTGTTGTGAAATGTGACAAGATACACAACTCTGTGAAAAGAGCATACAATTCCTATACTCGATTCACATATTGATTCATACTTGTTCAAACATATAATTAATTTCTAGTTAACTAATTCTGTATGGGTTCGTCCTTTTGTCTGTCTGTTCTCTTGCCCCAGATAGTCCGTGGGATCTGGGATTATTACCGTTTGGAGGATGCGTCATTCCTCATTCTCAGCGTTTGAGTATCCACCCAAAACCAAAACTGGTATAAAAAAGCTGCTAAGTTTCCGAAAAGGATCGACCTATGAAAGTAGCGATGTCATTCAACCAGGGAAAGGCTGCCAAGGTTAATCCTATTAACCAAGTGCCAAGTTAATCGCACTAAGTAGGCTAATAGTCAGAAAGTTAAATTAACCGTAGAACATTGCTACTAGCAGTAGTAATCTTCAAGTTTTCATTTAACATCCAAAGTATTTTTCTGTGTGATTATTTGATTTTCTGTCCGGCCCTTTTCGGAAACTTGGCTTCTTTATACCAGTTTTGGTTTTGGGTGGATATCACAACTTTCATAGGACTGTGAATGTACAAAGGATCACACAGTGTAATCGTCACCTCTACCTTTTTTTTCTGGAGGAATTTTTTGTCTATAAATTGTCTCGTTCATAATTTTCACATTTGTCATTGCCCAATTAGCCGTTAATCAAATCAGCCAAATTGACACGGTTTGGTGTATTGTATTAATGGAAAGGCGGTTTCGCTCTCTAATAGCGCCGTCATGAAAACGACGCCAAAAAGTTTGGCAGTAACGAAGCGATGCTCGTGTGGCACTCCTATCTTATAATTCCGATGTTATCAGCTAGGCCTATGATCAGTTTGCCACAGATAAGGCTACTAGAAAAGAAAACTTGAGAAACAAATAGCATCCTATGCTGAATTTAAAAGTACATTTCTCTCGAGGCAATTTTCTCGATTCTCCACATCAAGTACGGCCTTATAGTTCTATTTACTTATCGTTAGTCAATCCCTTGCTAAAAATCGGTTTTAAAATGTGGCGTCTGCGAAATTTTCTGTTGAATATTGGAAATTAATAGCATCTTGCGATTATATGATTTATTGAATGCCGGTAATCGGCGACTACAGTGGCTAAAATCTGACATTTTATAATTTATATGTACACATATACCACCTATGAGACTCAAACTTCAACTGGTCTCTTAAATTTTCGAAGAAAATTGTCCTTTCTTCATCATCAGAAGCACACGAAAAAACGGTGAAAACTGTTTGCTACATGATCCAGGAGAAAACCGTCACAATTCGAAACGAGAGCTCAACCACTGATCTCTACGGATCGACAGTCGCTGCTTAGTGATGTAGCTCCCATCTCGCGTCCAGTTTGGCGGCCAACTGAGGCGTGATGAGTTTGTTCATTTGTGAGTATGTATGGCCTGTAATGTTCATTAATGGGGTTTTATTTAAATTGAATCTTTTGTGTGGTGTTCGATTTTATCAGAACTGTGGATTTTTCCCATGCTATGTTGTGCTGGAAGTTTTTGGAATGCTGGGCAATTCCATTAAGCTTCTCTCCCCTTCTTGTTGCCCCCACGTGTTCTTGAATTCTTTCTTCAAGTTTGCGTTAGTTTCGCCTATATATACGTGTTTGCATTCAGCACAAGGAATTTTGTATACAACTTGGCTCTGTGAGCTGACATCTGCTGGAGGTCTTATGGGCTTTGATGCTGTGGGTGGGGGTTTGGAAGGAGCTGCCCCTGGTTTTGGAGTATCTGTAATTTGTTTGTTTTTACGATTCCTGGTGGGATAATGATGTGTTGGGGTTGGTTGCATGATTTGTGATGTGTTGGCTTCAGGAGGGTGGGGAGGGGGTCTGGTTGATGCGTTTTTGACTTTTTCTTAGGTCGACTTTGTAAAAGTTTTTCAGGTTAGTTGGGTACCTCAGTTGGCATTGTATTCCCTGTCGGTCGAGTAGGCTATTTTTAGAATCTCTTCACTTTTGTTGTCAATAAAGAGCAAAATGGATCGCAAAAAACCGACAACAAAGCAAAGGGGTAAACCGGGGTGTTATGGCCACCAGGGTGATATGGCCACTTATTGGAATTATTTTTTTTTTTATCAACGTAGGTCACATTTTAAGCCAATTTTTTTCTTCATATACTTTGTTAAACTTTTTTATCATTAAAAAAAATATATTCATGATGTCTAAGGTAATCTTAGAGGAGATAAAATTCAAAATAGCTAGACTTGCGTAAACAACCTTTCCAATATGGCCGCCTGAGGTTTTGTTGACTAAAGTCAACAGGTAACTGCTGCATAAAATTTATACAAAACACAAATGAAATTGCTGTGGAGCATTTAGTTAGGTGTGGAGTAAACAGATATAGTGTCATTTCATTGAAAAATTGCAGGGGCAGCTAGTAGGGGTGTTTTAAAGTTGTGGCCATATCACCCCAGTAAAAACGCGTGGTATGGGGTGATATGGCCACAAGCTAAAACGACTTTTATTGGAGGTTCCACGACTTAATGTGTCAACCTTTTCTCACCACTACACATCAAAACTCATCATTTCTCACATAATCCCATCTTTTAAGGCTTTCTTGGGTCAGTCTATGTTGGGAAGGGGTAGTCGGTGTTAGCTGATGTTAGGCGATGCTAGTTCTTAAGGTTAGGTTAGGTTAGGATGGTCTATAGGTTAGGATTGTCTGGGTTAGGATGGTCTAGGTTAGTTGGTCTAGAGTAGATTAGTCTAGGGTGGGTCAGTCTAGGATAGGTTAGTCAAGGGTAGGCTAGGTTAGGTTAGGAGAAACAAGACACGTTGGATGAGGCTACACGATGGGCCTAAATATTAGGTTAACATTGCGTTTGATACAAAACCGGATAGGCAATATGCCGTAAAGTATTTTTTAGACCATATTCAAATGCTTCAAGTTAATAATATTGTGTAGTGTATTCCTAAAATTCTAATTAGGCTTAAGTTTATTTCTAACTGGCTAATAAAGCAATGTCAGGAATGCATCTTCACGTTTTGTGGCGCTTTGTACATATTCGGCCATTTCAGCCCAACACAGGATGTGTGGTCACCCACCCACAAAATAAGTCATTAAAATAATTTCAATGGAGCCCTTACCTTCTCCTTCCCCCTCCCACTTCATCAGAAGTGTCCATGTTCCCTTTAGTTTCCATTTTATTCAGGTGGCCATATCACCCCAGCACTGGGGTGATATGGCCATTACAACTTGACCCTACAAAAACATCTCAAGAGGCCAAGATTTCAAAGAATGAATTTTTTTCATCGTTTTAAAGAGGTAGAGGAACCTTCAAATGCATAATTTGATCTAAAACTTTTTTTGATTCACTCAACACAATCGGAGGTACACTAAGTAAACCTCCAAAAGTGGCCAAATCACCCCGGTTTACCCAAAAAATACCCAAAGATGAGCGACCAATAGCGTATATCACATACTTACCAAACAAAAGTGAAGAGATTCTAAAAATACTCGACCGACAGGGAATGCAGTGCCGACTGAGGTACCCAACTAACCTGAAAAAACTTTTACAAAATCAAAAACGTATCAACCAGACCCCCTCCCCACCCATCCCCACCCTCCTGAAGCCAACACAGCACAAATCATGCAACCAACCCCAACACATCGTTATCCCACCAGGAATCGTAAAAACAAACAAATTACAGATACTCCAAAACCAGGGGCAGCTCCTTCCAAACCCCCACCCACAGCATCAAAGCCTATAACACCTTCAGCAGATGTCAGCTCACAGAGCCAAGTTGTATACAAAATTCCTTGTGCTGAATGCAAACACGTATATATAGGCGAAACTAAACGCAAACTTGAAGAAAGAATTCAAGAACACGTGGGGGCAACAAGAAGGGGAGAGAAGCTTAATGGAATTGCCCAGCATTCCAAAAACTTCCAGCACAACATAGCATGGGAAAAATCCACAGTTCTGATAAAATCGAACACCACACAAAGAGCACACTTGCGAGCACTAGAATCGTTAGCAATAAAAAGATTCAATTTAAATAAAACCCCATTAATGAACATTACAGGCCCTACATACTCACAAATGAACAAACTCATCACGCCTCAGTTGGCCACCAAACTGGACGCGAGATGGGAGCTACGTCACCAAGCAGCGACTGTCGATCCGTAGAGATCAGTGGTTGAGCTCTCGTTTCGAATTGTGACGGTTTTCTCCTGGATCATGTAGCAAACAGTTTTCACCGTTTTTTCGTGTGCTTCTGATGATGAAGAAAGGACAATTTTTCTTCGAAAATTTAAGAGACTAGTTGAAGTTTGAGTCTCATAGGTGGTATATGTGTTCATATAAATTATAAAATTACTAATAATTACCATGAGATCAAAAATTTAAAAGAATAATGCGGTAAAATTTAAATTGTTTATGCCAATTGGTCGCCGAAGATAGGCCTACTAGCCTAAAAAAATATAAAGTGTGATGTTAAAATACGAAAATCTTAATGGTTTGCGACGACACAATTTTTGTGTTCATTCTGTTTCGTCTACTACGCAGCTACTATTTTAGGTGGCGTTGTATTATTACACCAAATCTCGCGAAACAGTGCGATGGTAACATGGGCAGATGGCAATCTGCGTGTGGCTGTTAGAAGGCAAGCGGAATTTACCTTTAAACCTTAAACGAATATTTTGTCAGAGAGGCTCGAGCTCGCATAGACATTCTGAACATGAGCCAATGAGAGGCAGCTACGCTAGGTTCCGTGCAAAACCGAGCCCAAATGGCTGCGACTCGGCGGCCCTCTAGTTAGATTTTTCCGTATTAACACATATTGTCGTTCTACGTCTGTCGTCTTCAATCTCGCACCGCAATCCCGCCGTATATGCCTTCTAACGCGAGTTGCTCATCTGATGAACAATGTCTTCTGTTAGATAGTCTCATCCTCCCAAATAACTAATAGGCCCTAGTCTTTCGCGAAACCAAACCCTGTTCACTCGCTTCGAAATCGAGATGCTGTAGCATCACGAGCACTCGTGATCTAAACGGATATGCCATCTATAGGACGCCCTGTTGTTCAACAGGGCTTTAATTGGGTAAAACAAATAATTTTATTTGTTCGCAGCATGCTTACCGCTATTAATTTATGTTGTATCACTATCGGCACGGATCGTGAAAGGCTGGTAGGACCGCTGGCTAATAGCTACACTCTTTTGCAGTAGGTAGGTACTGGTCACATGACCAAACGTCACTTTCGCTTTTGGCCATTGGTTGGTACTCTGGTGGCACATTTTAGAAACTAGAGTAACAGTTACACAGCTGTGGTCATGGTGTTTGAGCGGTAAATGTAACAATTGAGCTAACCCACTGTCAACTGTCATTTATGTGTAACTGTCATGTATTGTGCCTTGCCAGATTAAGATGCGGGAAAGTCTTGTGCCTTGTCAGAATGAGATACAGGAACATTCTTCTGGGTGGCGTACACAGATGCGTGAAGCGGCAAGAAAGAACTGGAAGGTGAACCAATGTGTAGATGATGGCTTTATCTTCATGTGCTCCTCCGCCTACCCAAAGAGCTAATGTGGGGATGATGACTTCATCTTCACATTCTCCCCTGTAACGAAGCCAGCCAAAAATCGAACACTACATGTGCCTCTGCTGGAGAGATGGCTTCCACAGTGCTTCCACCTGTATATAATTCTGGCATTGTTTATAACAACTGCAGCACAAAGGGTCAGAAACTTTGAAACTCATAGTTGCCTTTACCAGGCTGTTACCATAACCCACCCGCATCCTTACTTGCATTAACTGCATACTACATGCCTGTCTTCAGAGCCCCGAAGGCTACCTTCTCTGAAATAGAAGCAAATTTTTCTCCTGGCCAAGTTCATGCTTCATCATGGTCAGAACTCCCTTGTTTGAAATGGCATTAAATCAATCAGTCTGCATCATCTCTCAAACCAATCAGTTTGATACGGTCGAACATCCGGGAACAAACAGTCATGTTGCAGTGTGTTTGCTGTTGTATAACAGCCTTCAAGTTGACAGGACGAAGTCCTAGCCATCGTACCATGTATCTCTGCGCTAAAAATTTTACATCGATGTTAGAGCAAAAGAGAATCTGAATGTTACGGCAAGCCAGCCGGGACATCTTGGAAAAAATGTACATTTAATTACCTAATTCTATGGGTCTACTAATGAGAAAGTCTGCGTCATCTGTGCATGAACAACACCTCCATACTAACATATTCGACTAACCCTTACTGTAGCCTTGGCAATGTTGTTCCAGTGGTCTGCAATAGTACAGTGAAGATAAGCACATTTTAAACTAACTGTTGCTTTTCGTTATCGCAGCAATGAGTGACTCTTTCCATACGTTTTGAAATTTGCATCAATGTCTTCGACGTGTAGATAAATTGGGAGAAGGGAGACTCGGGCAGATGTTAGCGTAACTCTGTGGAAGTCTGTCTCCGAAATACATTGCTGTTGGAGCACAAACGTACTCCCTCTGGTTGTTCCCAATATGATTCAGAACTTTTGAGTTTAGCATACCAGTGTGCTGTCTTTAGCTAGCTGAACAGTTAACTGTACAGGCAGCTGTCTTGTCAGCATATTTGGTAGCACAATCTTAGAGCATTGCACTCACTTCGTTAACGGGACGAGCATGGAAAGCAGCACTCTGCAAGTGTCATCGCTAGGGCAGGAGTTTGGAGGGCAAATTGGAAGAAATGCGTGTTGTTACTATGGTGGCTCGATGAGACAAAGAACAACTTATCTACATGGACAAGGCTTTCATGAAACCCAAATTTTGGTATTAGGCACACTGCAACCTAGGACAAAATATGGTAAACTGCGCCCGTGCCCGTCCCACGTTGCGATCACACAGCTTAAAATGGCTGCCAAACAATAAGGAGAGCTAATTTCATGAAGGTAAATTGTGTTAGCTAACATTTGCTGTATGCAGTTTGTAAAAATACCACGATTGTTTTGGCAGTTTGCGACAGCGCAATGTTTATTTGCCGGCATCTTTGAACTCTTATATGAGCCGGCTTAAGCTACGATTACCAGCGCCATGTTGTCTATGCTTCTGCGGTCCTTGTCAAGCAGTTTGCAGTATTTGCGCTAGTTACCCGTCTGTGACATTACGTTGCGACCATTGTGACTGTAGGTTACTACCCCCTGGTTCAATCAGCATTTAAAACCGTCGGTCTTCATTTTAGACCGACAACTTGAGGTTGTTTTGTGCGTATGACTATCATTAATATTTAATCTTCTTTTCTGTTTTGATTCTTTGTCTTGCCTAAACCACAATTTTCAATAAATTGTTATAGATTAATCAAAATTATTTTCAGTTCTTTGTATCCAGGTTAAAGATAATACTGTGGACCCCTGTTTAATTTTTACCCTATTCCAACCCTCTCCAATGTCGGTCGCCACTCGCCATTTGGCGACTGCAAATCAACAATTGGCGACTTGGAATTTAACCTTACTCGCCAAAACGGCGACTAGCAATCGAGAATGCTACTCAAAGAGCGATATCTCGGGAACCGTATAAGTTAGAGACGAACGGTTTGAGGCGTTACGTTCAGATTTTTAAGGGCTATATAACAGTTTTTTCTGCATTAATAGTAGTGTTGAAGAAAATTGTACAATTTCATAAATGCCTAGATGGAGAAACCACGCATCGTACAAAAATGTATTTGGTGTGTGGCGAGTAGAAATTATGAAATGGCGAGTGCTTTCTAAGGTCTACCGGCCAAATGGCGACTGCTACTGGATTGATATTCGAGAGGGTTGCCCTATTCTATATGGTACTTAATTTTTTTTACCACACACCCTCAGTTAGCCAGTTGGTCATTTGTTTCTGTTAGTGTTGGATGGTACCAGAAATTATTCAGCCGGTGCCGGTACTAAGCTTAGTACTCCAGTACTCGGTTTTCTCTGGTACTTATCAATGAGGTGGTATCTGGTATTATAATGCTGGGGTGCCAACACCCGATTTTTAAATAATAACGACAAATTTTATTGAAAATTGATTTTTTTCCCCCGATTTACATTAATGCTTGTCTCACAATATATTTAATGAAATTTGTAGTTAACATGCTATCCAAGTAGAAATACAAACAACAAATGTTGGTGTTGCATCAAAGTTATCCAAATTTGGCTCCGCTTTTGTGCATTGTTTAGAATTTCAATTTTACCATTGTTGGTCTTTAACTGATTGTTGGACTGCTTTGAGCAGCCAACACAAGGACTAAATGAACTATTGTTAGGCTATAATTTTAGAGTTTTTCATATTAAAACAAGACTGGTATTTTAACATGCAAGGTTTGGTAGTTGGTACTGCAGTACACCACTGTGAGAACCAGTTTACTACCTGACACTACTTTCTGGAACTTTGTTCTATTTTCTGGATATATTCTAAAAATTAACCCATGTTCTGCTTTAGTGTTGATATTTAATATCCAACATTAATATACAAGTTGTGTTGGTTAGGAGTTGGACGAAGATTTTGATTTGGATGAATCATTTGTGGGAGCAAACGTTTCCGAAAAAGAGGTAGAGGAACCAGCAAGAAAGAAACGTTCATTGTCATCAAATCAAAGAAAACATATTTTGAAGGCTAAGAAATTGAAAAGGAAAGAATACTTCAAACCCCCAACTAGAGACGAATTAAACACTCTCGAAGAATATGAAGCTTCCGTTCATTCCAGTCTGCTACGTCTGCAGGTTAGAACATTATTTGTTGTTCATTTATACGATAACTTTTTTTTCATGAGTTGCATGCATTGTTCTTTCTTCATACTTCACATCGAATATATATTAGTTGTTAACCAGTGTGTTAACTTCAAACGTCCCTGATGCATTGCTTAAAGGTTGGCATCGGGTACCATTCATATGACTGGTAAAACACTCTTCACACTAACTGTCAAATTATAAAGACTCTCTTCGTATCTTGCAAATTCTTGACGGTATCTCAACTGCCTTCCTCAGACACGATAAAGTAAAATAAGTCCTCTGGTTACATCACTCTAAACTGCAGTTTTCGTTTGAAAAGAATGGGGTCTACTTTTTCAAACGAAAACTGCAGTTGGAATGATGTAACCAGAGGACTTATTTTACTTTATCGTGCCTGAAGAAACAGTTCAGATACTGTCGAAAATTTGCGAGATGACAAAGAGTCCTTATTTTGAAAGTGAGCATGATGGGTGTGTTACCAGTTTAAGGTGATTTTCGAGAGTTTCAAAGTAAACCAAAGCAACCGTTTATTTATAGTTATACCACGGCTGTAATGTCACACTAACTCCATGCTAAATGCCATGCTAAATTTCTGTAGGTTAAATCCTGTTAACTGTGAGCGGAAGTGTGCGTCATCACAAAAAGTGTTGCTTATCAAGTTACCCCACACTTATGCCGATAATCCACTCTTTTGACATTTTTGAATCACGCAACCAGACACGCACACACCAACAACCAAATACAGCGTCCAAAAACGTACGCAATAAAAACGTACAAAAGGAATTTACTTGCCAGGATATCCCAGATGAAAACTTGTACCTGCTAACTCCCACATGTCTGGTCCATACCTAAGTTTATTGACTCCATCTAACTCCTTCTCCACCTCCACAAACTAAAATGGAATGACCTTCATTCATATGATACACCTATTAGTCTATTACCATAATTTTGAAACAATTCTCAAAATTCGTACGCACAAAATAAATTTCTTACCTATCCCGAATGTCCAGCAATGTCATTTTATCCCTGCTGCCACACATAACGAATTAATCGCTCCAAACAGCATCAATAAACACGAGCGAGCTTCCAGTATGAAACCTGGCCAGCCGACGCCCCTGTCTAACTCCCACCTCCTCCCCCTCCACAAACTAAAATGGGATGACCTTCATTCATATCGAGGTACTGGTTGATAACCGTTTTCTTGAAGCAATTTTCACAAACCACGTTTTAATTAAATACGAGTTAGCTTGACGTCCCAAAAGTGGTATAAATTAGTATATTATATATATATATATATATATATATATATATAATTAGTACATAATTAGTATTAGTAAATTATCGATTTTTAACATACAGCTGTGATGATCTGCCCGGCTCGACTATGCAAATCTGTCTCGAGGCTCCTCCCCTCAGCGTATTTGCATAGTGTCGCCGGGCATATCATCACAGCCATGGGTTAAAAATTGATAACCGTTAGTTTCTCACCAATAACTATTACGTGTTGTTATAATAAAAAAGTAATGTTATACAGTAAAACCTCTTTATAACAATGCATATTTATAACAATAATCCCATACAGTGCTGTGCACAGGAGGGTGGGTGGGCATTGCCCTTGCCCTTTATGGAAAAAATACTCTTTTATAAAAAAAAAAAACCTTGTATGACCTTTTCCTGGCCCTCTTTTAGCCCCTTTTAGGCCTCTATGCCCTTTCTCTCGCTGCAGCACCAGCGTTTTTTGGTTCTAAACAGAAAAAGGGCCTAGAGGCCTAAAAGGGGCTAAAAGAAGGCCAGGAAAAGGTCATACAAGGATAAAAAAGAGAGACAAGCTTAAAAAAGGGTAAAAAAGAAGACTGACGAGCAAAAAAAAATACCTCAGCTTGCCCTTTTACAAAAGTTGCCCCTGCCCTCTCAGTGGTCTGTGCATGCTACTGACCCCATATAATGATAACGTTACTAAAGAATGACCAGATTATCAATACTGTAAGTATATTCTGATGCTAAAAAAAAACTCTTACAACAACGCCCTTTATAACAATAACCTAATTCTTTTCTACCTAACATGTTTTTCTTCGGGTTCCATCACTACCATTCCCCCCTTGATCAGGTACCTGTAAGTGGAATCATTTTCAAATGCCGAACGCATTGGTAGTGATGTAAACCGAAGAAAAACACATTTCACAAATGGCCTGAAGAAGACAGTAGGAGGTTTAAAGAGGACTTCAAAGCTAAAATCATAACGTTTACAGTAGTGAGATTTTTTTGTATAACAATAACAATGGTATGACAATACAATTCTGAAGTCCTAGCAGTTATCGTTATAAAGAGGTTATACTGAAAAAATTTGCCTGAAGAAGAGTAATGGCTGATGTTTAGTAAGATGACACTAGAATGCGAGCGATCTGACTAGCCACCATAATTTGTAAGGTGAAATATGTTTTTAGTTGCCGGCACAAAAAATCTACTACCTGTAAATTTTTGCATTCAGTTACTGTAATGCTATGTTACCCTGGAGGATTTAAACTCTTTAAGATCCACCCAGTTCAGTGACCCATCTGCGCACGTGCACGCGCAGACCTCCATAAATGGTGTTATGGCGATAGCCATCCATCTCTGTTCCTCCAGCCTCGGACCAAGTCACATTGCTGTTTCCTGTTACCCTTAGCCTGCCTGTCACCGACTGAGACCGTCACCTGCAATGACCCTTCGTTCGAAGATCCTTCGCCCTGAAGAAACCCTTCGCTGACAACTTTCAACCTCAAGAAGACTTCGTTTGATGACCCTTCGCTCTGAAGGACGACTTTCAACTTAAGAAGAAGGACGCTTTGCATCCTTCGCTTTTGGGCCTTCGCTCGACTCATCATGGCTCGTTTATTGCATCCTACGGCAAAACGATCCTTCGCCCCTCCTTCGCAATGGGAGATTTCCCCATTTTCATCGGCGACCACGCAAGTTTCTCTCCAACGAATCGAATTCTTTTTCCACTCCATGACAAGACCTCCGTAGGGTGTGCTAGTTGTCTCGTATCTGCTCCGTCAGGTCTTCTTCCCCTCACTCCCACTCTTGTCAGACCCGCTGTCCCTCACCGGCTATCACTGCATCCTCATGCTTGACTTCTCGCTGCTTGCGGCCCTTCTCCAACCGATTCACGGCTCCGCTAACCCTAACTTCCTGCCACTTGCCACCTTGCCATATGTCGTCACCCTTTTTCCGAAGCGCCAGCCATCGTTGGCGGAATTCCGGCTTCTTGTCACCGACCATCAGAGACTGCTCCGTTCCTGCTTTGACCAGCAGCCCTCCATGTCTTCATCTCTCGCTGCCTTCTGTCCCTCACTGACCGTTATTTGCAGATCTCCCTACCCACCGACCTTCATTTGCAGCTCTACCAACCCTAACCTGTCACGGCTCGTTGCACCTCGCCGAGTTTCGTCGTAGTTTTCTGTTGAAACACATATCACAACCGCCACTCTGCCACTCGTCATCAGATTTCACTGGCTTTTGCTAACTCTTGTCCATTGAAACCTGCTGTCCCTCGCCGATAATCAATGCAGCTGTTTCGGGCTTACGTCCTTCTTGACCTGCCATCCCTGCCTGCCAACATTGCAATTCTTCTGCCTGCTGTCTCTTTACAACCTTCGGTGACAGCTCTGCAAGCCTTCTTGTAAGGAAAAAGGGCGCGAACCCTTTTGCGGTTCGTGCTCAGGCTTGAACAGTGACAGAAGTCACGTGCTAACAATAGGGCACGTGTGTGTTGACTTCTTCTCACTCTCTGCGAAAGAAGATGTCGTCGTGTTGAGACATGTGTGAGGAGCGTAAAACGGTGCCGACGAGTTAGCCATCGTAATAGGGCAAGCTTTAGATAAGTCTAATAACTGACTACGATGGACTAGCAAACCACGCACAAGACGAGTCGCCGAGAGAATTAGCGTGTACGCTGTAATACGTACAGCGGAGCGACGCCCGACTTGCACAAGTGCAGTACCGACGATCGCCATTGAACACCGGACCTCTGCAGGATAAAAGGTAATCATACTCCTCACCGTTTATGATCAGAGTTATCCCGTCACTTCTCTTCTTGACCTGCCATCCCTGGCTACCAGCATTAATTACTATACTTCTGCCTGCTGTCCTTCAACAGCCGTCTGTGACAGCTCTGCAAACCTTCCCTCATCTTTCCTGCTGTCCCTCGCCTAACGTCATTGCAGTTCCATCGGAGCTATGCCCTCTTCAACATGCTGTCTCTCACCTGCCAGCTTTGCAGCCTCATGCCTTCATCCTCTGTTGCTTGCTGTCCCTCAACAGTTTTCCTTGGCAGATCTGCTAACCCTCACTCATCGCTGCCTGCTCCCCCCATCATTTAATTACCACAGCTCTTTCGGAACTCTATCCTTCGATCTGCTGCCCCTTGCCTGCCAGGATTGCAGATGTTGCAGCATCATCTACCTGTCTTCCTTCCACTACCGACCTTACCATTTCTGTGAACCTTCTCTCGTCATGCCTGCAGTCCCTCACCTAATGTTGTTGCAACTCTTCCGGACCTGTACTCTTTCAACTTGCTGTTCCTCACCAGTCAGCTTTTTAGCCTCATGCCTTCATCCTCCACTGCCTACTGTCCCTCAGCAAATTTCCTTGGCAACTCTGTTAACCTTCGCTCATCGCTGCCTGCTGTTCCTCGCCCATTATCGTGGCAGCTCTTCGGGACCTGTATCCTTCGACCTGCTGTCCCTCACCTGCCAGGACTGATACATCTTCTCAAACCTCGGCTATCGCTGGCTGCCATTCTCGCTAAACTTTATTGCTACCTGAATTGCAGCTTGACGCCTTACCACGGCTCCTTCGAACCTTAGTCCTTCTTTAACGTTCTTCGTCCCTAGTTGACATTCTGTGCATTTCAAGCCAATCCCTATGTATGTGCGAAGTCGGAGGGCCGGGCTATTTGTCTTCGTCCTTCTCTTGCCCTTCGACGTGCACTGATGTTCTTCATCCTTCGTCCCTCATCCGCCCCGTCAGAAGACCAATGCTTACACTCGTTCAAAGACCCTTCGCCTGATGATGTGACTTCGCTCGAAGACCCCTCTCCTCGTTGGACGATTCCAAACTGTATGAAGTCTTCATTGAACATCTTTCGCCCTGAAGGCTACCTTCAAATCCAAGAAGACTTCGTTTGGAGTCCCTTCGCCCCCCGAAGAACGACCTTCAACTGCCTTCGCTACGGTTCCTTCGCCCTAAAGGGCAACCTTCAACTGTAATGAGCCTTTGTTCGAAGATCCTTCGCCCTGAAGGACGAACTTCTTTTGAAAACCCTTCGCTTCGAAGGCCGACTTTCAGCAACACGAAGCCTTCGTTTGAAAATCCTTTGCCCGACCGAAGACCCTTCACCCTGAAGATGTCCCTTAGCTCGTTGGACGACCCTCAACAATGAAACTTTCATCAAGGACCCTTCGCCCCGAATGGTAACCTTCAACTGTACGTAGCCTTCGTTGAACAACTTTCACCCTGAAGGCTACCTTCACTTTCAAGAAGCCTTCATTTGGAGACCCTTCGCCCCGAAGGACGACCTTCAACTGCATGAAGTCTTCGCTGAGGATCCTTCGCCTCAAAAGGCAACCTTCAACTGTAAAAAGCCTTCATTCAAAGACCCTTCGCTCCGAAGGACAACCTTCATTGAAGACCCTTCGCCCCGAAGGTCGGACAAGAAGAAGCCTTCATCTGAAAAACCCTTCGCTCGACTGCAGATCCTTCGCCTTGCACCCTTCGCTTTTGGGACCTTTACTTGACAAGTCATGGCTCGTCAACTGAACCCAGCGGCATCTCTAGCCTTCACCCGAAAGAACAAAACATCCATGATGGCGCTCCATCACCCTTCGCTCCTTCTTCTTCGTCTCGTCGCCTCTGCTCCATCGCCCGGAAGCACAAGGAGGACATGATGCATTCCACAACCAACAACGTTCTGCCAACTAATCAGCGTTATGACTCATTGGTTCTGATGAACGACTCGCCTGAAAGAATCGGTTGAACTCCGCACTCAACAACGTCTGAACCCTCCACTTTCCTCCAAGCCCGCTTCACCCTTGTCTTCCCAAGCGGCAACCTGCCTGTTTTTCCAGGGAAAATCCGAATTTTCCACACACCACGAAAATTTTCACGCATCACAATGAAAATTTGTGGTAGCTGGGATATCCGTTCTGCGCCTCACTCAATTTGCTCCCGCCAAACCAGATCTCGGTTTCCTGCACTCAAAGGCAATTTTCCATCTTGTCGAAGACAACATCAGTGTCATAACCTTCCCTTCAAGGGGCTTCTCCCTCATGAACTTTTCTGCAGGAAGATTGTTCCTCGAGATCTTGCGGCAACCAAGTCGGGTCCCTCTTTCATACTGATGCAACGCCTCATGGCCTCAATCCCATGCGACATGCTCCTCCTTCCCCGGCGATTCCTAACATCATGTTCTTCTCATGACAACAACACAATGCAGTGTCACCTTCCTCAACATGACACCTGCCACCAACACCGAAACCTGTCGCCAATGTCGAACAACAACTCTTCTCGCCAACTGCCAGCAAATCAAACTGATTGCCTGCCATTCCACCGAACTCTTCCAGGGAAACCTGGGAAACCTATAGAACCCGGACTAATGTGATCCCAAGCCACCTTGTCTGCCGTCGTCCTACATCCATTCACAAAGAAACTCTCGTGACATCTTCTCATACCAAACCGATCACGAAAACATCCTCATCGACCAAAATGGACCATCCCGTGTCCCAACCACATTAAGGTAAGCTTCTCCCCCCCCCCCCCCCATTTCTTCGAAAAGATTACGAAACTCGACCTCAACTTTCAAGCTCTGCCTTTCTTCAGAAAGTTTTCTTCCCATTGCAGACAACCTTTATGCTTTGAAGTTTGCTGAGGCTAGTTGTAGATAGCCTTTGCGCATTGAAATCTGCGGAGACAAGCTTAACTCCTCGATTGTCTTTTGAAATTAGAGCGTCGTTATCATCGACAAATACGCAGAGTACATCTGCAGTATTTTCTTTGGGCACAAAGTATACGCAGCGTACATCTGTTGTATTTTCTTTGGGCACAAAGTATACGCATGGATCAACGCAGCTTCTTCGGAATCCTTCTTGCACAAATTTCTCATTCATTTTCTGGTTCCAGCAATGCCCAGACTTCTTTAAGCCGTACAGGCTCTGTAAGAGTGTACACACTTTGTCTTCCTCACCAGCCTTAACAAACCCTTCTGCCTGCTTCATGAAAATTTCTTCTTGCAAGTCGCCGTGTAAGACCCAATCCTTCGTGATCACCATAGATGTGAGTGTGCAGACGGTATTCAAGCTAGCAGTTGGCGCGTAGGTTTCTGTAAAATCTAGTTCATATCTTTGGGAGAAGCCTTGTGCTATTAGTCTTGCTTCGTAGTGATCAATTTCACCATCTGCATTAGCTTTGACTTTAAAGATCCACTTCCTCCCAATTGCTTTCCTACCCTGGGGAAAATCTTGAAGGGTCCAGACTCCCTTATTCATCAGAGAGTCATATTCCTCCTGTACGGCTTTCTTCCAAACTTCCGATTGTTTGCTCGCCATTGCCTGCTTGTAGGTTTTGGGCTCCGGTACGTCTACCGCTAAGTGACATTTAACGTTGTTTGACATCTTCCATGATTTACTTCCGAGTCAGCAAATATTCTCGCGTTGTTTATTGCTTGGATGACATGGTCATTCAGTAGCAGTCTACTCTTTTCTTCTGCATCTGGTTCTGGTGCGCATTTGTTGAGTAATTCGGCCGCTACATCTGTCAATCGCTGCTCAACGACGACCTTAACCCCCACTACTGGCTGTGTCGGTAGTTGTCATGCCGACTCTGAGGCGTCTCTGGGCACATCCTTCCAATTTACTTGCTTCTTCTGTCTCTATACATTTTTGTCAAACTTGTGGGAATTTATTCTCTCCTCCTTCTCAGTCACTATTGCAATGTTCTTGAGAGGAAATACATTTTTCTTGTTTCGTTTAACGTTAATAATCTCTTCGCCACTCTTATGTACTACAGAGCACCTGTTTTCAAGGAAAAAAATAAAATACTTAGCTCGCTGCAACACCCCCACTGATATCACATTTGTCTTTATCGATTGTACGTGATAAACTGGTGCGAATTCAAAGTTCCGGCTTTCAATACGCATGCGTACTGTGCCTTCACCTGCTACTTCTGCCGGTGTATTGTCTGCTGTGAGCGCAACTTCTGAAAAATCTCATTGGTCGTTTGTCATCATGGCACTTGCTCTGGAGTCCATAATCCACTTGGTGCATTGCATACTCTTCTTTCTTTTCCCTTCCATGGCGATTTTCGTGATAGTGAACCACATGTGGTTTGCTTTCTGGTCCACTGACAAGTCTGTCGAAGAACTCCAATTCTTCTTCTTCCGACAGTAATCGCTGACATGATGACCTCTTTTGTTGCAATTAAAGCACTTGACACTGCTTTTCTTGCGTGACTTATCACACTGTTGTTTTGGCACCAGACAACCTTGAGCCATGTTCATTCTTCACTACTAACGTTTTTGAGTAACTTGGTCGTCTTCAACGAAACGCTTTCTTCGTAGTTCGTCCTCCAACAGGAAATCCCCTATGTAATCTGGCGTATACTTATCAGCTTCGAATGAGTCTGTCATAAGCAACACGTTATCACAGTCTGAGGTTAATCCACTTAACATGAGTAGTGCTACCAGTTCATCTTTTATTGCAGTGCATCCACATGTCTTGGCAATGCGTGCCAATTCTTGAATACGACTAAGATATTCAGACAGGCCCTCACCTGTTGACATCTTACAGTTAAGTAGGTGACGAAATACTGTTAGCTTTCTCATTTTCATTGTAGCGGCACATTTGGCTTTAAGGTGATCCACAGCTTTTTCGGGTCCTCAAATTCCTGGTATTTGAGGGCTATATGCTGTTGCATGCTTAAAAACAGGATCGTTTTGCTGCTTCTTTGTCCCACTTCGGCAGTCCTGCATCGCCTGCAGCTGGCTTTACTAGAGTGCCATCAATGTAGCTCCACAGCTGCTTCTGTTTTGAAACTAATTTGATGGTGAATGCCCTAGAATAATAATTCTTAACATTAAATTTGTCAATGCTAAAGGCATGCGTGTTAGTTTGTTCGTTCCTGCTGGCCATGTTTAAAAAAGCTTTGATCGATCACGTCGTCCTGGCCAATCGGCAAATATTGAGCTTGAATTATCACTTGGCTTCCGTGAAATTTTCACTTCTAGCGTCCACTGTCCATAAAAATTGTGCGCTATACAGTCCAATTTGTCTACTTCTTGAAAATCGCTTTTAGTCAACTCTTCTTTGAGCGGGAACGACATCGTCAAAAAACGAATTTGGCGGTCGTTGTTCGCGTCTTTCATGTCTTAATAGTCCTTGCCTTCAGAAGACAGAGTAGTGTAATAGATTAGTTCGTGTGGGAGACTTACTTGTATTAGTTTTTGGGAGCAGTTCACATCGTCGACGCCATCCCTAGTTCCAGTCACACTTAGCTTGTGGATTTTCTCTGCTATCCCTGGTTGCTCAGTCCCTTGCTGCCACACAATGGCATCATCTTTTGCACATGACGATCGCTCCATCTTGGCATCTTGGGCAATGCACAACGAACAACAACAAACAGAAGCCTGTGACCGTGTGTCGTGCTGTAGCATTGTTCGCTTACACTGAAGCCAGGACGCGTCCTTGTTGACAGTGTCCTTATCCCAACAGTCTTCGTGCGCACGCGTCCTTATTGACAGCATCCTTATCCCAACAGTCTTTGTGTGAACGCGTCCTAGTTCCCCACTCTCTTTCATTCATCTGGGTATTCCCACATGACAATATATGCATTTGCCCAACACCAGAAAAAATCTAAATTACCATTTATCCCTTGATACAATTAAGCTAAAACAGACAAACTTACTGAAGTCACTTCTCTTAAATTAAAATAGCACCCTTCAGTTCCTATTTAATCTACGATTTATCACAGATCTACAACTGCTGAGATCATTCATGAGAGCCAACTCAGGAGTTTGGTTAGTATTGACAAAATATTAGCGCAACAATATGGCCACAATTTAATCACAACTACGCACTTAATTTACAAAGGTTGGAATACGACGTATCAATGACTACATTGCATTAGACGTCCCTTAGCTGAGTTAATCTGACTCTCATTTCAATCACACAACACAAGAATTTAGGTAATTGCGCCCACGATCAAATACCCTTTTTGCATCCCCGGGCCAGACTGTAATTTGGCCTGACTTGGCCATCATCATACTTCCCATGACTAATAACGTCTTTCCCTTTATAATGGCTGCTGCATTTTACTGCTTGATCTACAAACTTATAATATAACGAAATTCGACCTGTCAATTTTGACACAATCTTCTTACTACTGCACTTTAACCCTTTCTGCCTCGACATTAACGCTTGTTTTTTTGCCTTAATGCTACAACTTCTCTTGATACAGTTTTTCATACATGTATTATTCTTACGTGCATTTATCATCATTTTAACACTGCCTACTGGTGTTTCCTTCATCAGTTGACTAAATTGATGTTTATCAATTCGATTTACCATGTTAATTTTGTGCCAGATTCCTCTTTTAAAGTTACCTTTCCTTGTAAAAGTATAACCACTTTTCATCCGTCTCATTCTTACCTTAGGCTGACACAACACTGGTAGTCCTAATAATTTAGACCTACGCACAAATTTCACAACACGCCCACCTTTATTTCCTTGACTGTTGATTGCTAATTTATATGCATCCCCTTGTTTGGCTATCATTTTGTTAAACCCTTTATCCCTTTGGATAGCTAGATCACTATTTGAATTTTTTTCTTCTAAATCTCCAAAAGGTTTATTTATTTTAGCTTCTACAGGCCTCTTAAATTTGTCCTCCCTTACGTCTGAGTTTAGCCTTTGTTCTGACCTACTCATGTATCTCACATTTTTGTTCGTTTTGTTTACACTTTCACTCGTGTACGTGACCTCAAACATGTCTCCATAATTGACAATATACTTTCCCTCTATCTGCGGGTTTACCGATTTTCCTTCCAGATTATCTACCCCTTCTTCTACAGTTCCCATGTTTGCCAAGCAGGAGCCGTCTAACACTTCCCCTCCCATGCTTTCACTCACGGCAGGTCGGTTTATGTCCAATTTGGGGATTAGGATTTCACCCTCCACCTGATTATCCCTAGCCCCAGTTTTCAATAGTACTGAGCTGTCACTGAAGTTTGGCCTACACCCACTTATTTTACCATCACTTTTGTTTATTTTATCATCCATATTGTCATCTCGAGCGCTTACGCAAGTAGATACAATATTCGATTTTAAAACTACACTTCCCAATAATACCTTAGTTTCAGGTTTAACACTACTTTCAACGACTATTGAGGAATCTTCATTAGCCATTCCACCCTCCTCACCAATAATGACATTAGGAAATAAGATAGGAGAATCACTGTCGTCCAAACTCAAGACCTCGGTGTCAATATTTCTAGGAATGATTTCCTGGCATTTTCTTTCAACACTTACAGACTCCCCGTTTTTGATAAGCTTATCAGCTTCCCTCCATTGACTTACTACTTGTGGCTCAACTTTAAAGCATGCATTAGCGAAAGTTCCCCTAATTTCACTTTAACACCTTATCATTTATCTGCCCAGTCTTTGACCCTGTTATACCATTTACAGAATGTATTTCTTTAGCAGCCTTCGTTTCGTTTAATAATGCCATTGTTCTATTTGACAGAATGTAGTTTAACCCTCTAGGTAACATATCTGTAACACCTGCCTTCGTCGTTACTTTGCCAAAATCTCCCTCCAAAATTATCTCGGCAACAGGCGCACTTAATGGACCCCTACTTAGCGCTGCTTGTAACCTGACTGTTTCCACAGTATATCTACTTGCATTCACATATGTAGAATGACATACATCATACGAAGCTCCACTGTCACGTAGCGTATTTAAATCATACCCATTTACCTTGATAGGAAACATATACGGCTTTAGGTGTTTATTTGTTGTTTCATTAACATTTACACAAAAAAATGCGACTTCCGGTGGCTCTCTTTCAGGACACGAGGCCTGAAAATGATTTAAAGATCCACAGGTCCAACAATTACGTGGCATCCTCCTGTTAAAAGCTCTATGGCTTTCCTCATTATGCTCTGATTTAGTTTCGGCCCTATTCTCAGGTTTATTTAGGTTCGGAGTTTGGGTAACATTTTGGTTTTCGGTTGGATTGCTTTCAACTTGTGCACTTTCCACCCTTTCCCTTTCTTGCGTATTGTTAGTCCAAAACCTCCTCATACCTGGCCTGAATCCTTGTTTAGTGCCACTATTATTATTCCCATTATTAGCCTGTTTATTGCCAGATGTGATCCCCTTCTGCGGTCTATTTGACGCATAATCGTCACATACTGCTGTTGCTTCATCTAACGTCTTTACCTTAATTGCCCTATCTTGAACGAACAATCTAACACTATCTGGCACACTACGAAAGAATTGTTCAAGCAACAACACCTCCATTGTTTCATTATATTTTTCATATACTTCTGCAGCCTTTAACCACTGCACAAAATTAGACTTGATTGAATAACCTAATTCTGAGTACGCCATTCCATCAGTTAATTTACATGCTCGGAATCGTTTACGAAATGTCTCTGCATTAATCATGTACTTTTTTAGCAAACTTTCCTTAACCTTGGCATAATTTTGGGATTCATCCTGAGGCATTCTAGCTAAAACTTCAGAAGCTGAACCTGGCAACAACGAAATTAATCTACATGCCCAAGTTGATTCGTCAAGCTTTAACTGCCGGCATAAACGCTCAAAATTAATTAGGTACAACCCCATGTCATCCCCTACTTTAAATTTTGTCAGCGTCCGGAGTGGATCAAAACTCATCTGACCGTTGTCTGCTTGACTCGAATTCGCGTTGACAGTCTTATTCGTCATTGCTAATTCATGCGCACGCTGTGCTGCTCTTTCAACTGCCATTTCTTTCTCATGAGCACGTGCTTCAGCTTTATCAATAAGCTGTTGTTTTTCCTTTGCCTTTTCGGCTTCTACTTCAATATAGAAATCAAAAACATCATCCATACTGATCAAATCATCAACGACAGCTTGTTTTTAGCTCGTTAATCATATCTATTTTTTTTAGTTTTAGTCAAAGTGACATTAAACTCAGTTGCCAATTCCTTAAGATGGCTTCTCGTGAAGTATTCCCAGTCGAAATCCCCCTTTTTTTTTTTTTTGCGTTTCTTTACTCTAGTAAAATTTGATGCCCCGTGAAAACAATTAAAAACAAACCACACACAACAATAAGTAATACGTAACTTCAGCCTGATTAGTCTGTTTGCCAATCGTACGCTACACTATAGGTTTACAACTAACAGCTTACTCCCACTATTACCTTTTCAATTGCCATGTGAAAATACAACTGCTTCACTTGCACCCAAATTAAACAATAAAGTAAGCATCTACTTACATCCAGGATTTTCTTCGACAATGCTGCACACGCCCACTTGCTTTGCTTCGTAGAACGACAGGATAGCTTGATGTTGGTTGCCTTGGTAACGAATTTTGGTCAGCTTGGCCTCAGCGGTCTGCCTTTTCACGGTGTTTGGCCTCACTCGGTTCTTGGAGCTCGCTTTACACTCTCGTAAAAAGTCTCTGCAGGCTTGAGTCGTTTTCACGCCGTTGCGTTATCCCAAACGCACTGCCAGCCACTGTTGCGATTTTACTTCACTTAACGTCCGATTACGGGTTGGTTTCTCTGTCGTATGTTTGAAGGATAGGAGCGATGGTCTGCTTTGGCTGCCACCATCTACTTAGCATTACAAGTTGCGTTGTCAACCCAACTACTTCACCTCTTCCATGTAGTGCAGTCGTACACAATGTTTTATGTACAACAATTTATTTACACTACATATTTACATCAACGATTCAAACATCTCACTAGTCAAACGCAGAATGGATAAATTTTACATAGCAACTTTCATTTTTATCCCTCAAACAAGACCCCTCCCACAAGAAGCTCATAGGTGTTCCTTTTTTAGTCCAAGGTCTTGTAAGCAATAACAATTGTCCTTCAATTACAGCCCTGTGCCCACTGAACTGGATAATGGGTTCACTTTCGCTGTCTATCGCACAAGACATCTCTTGAAGTGGACAAAGGGTTTTGGTTTGTGAACCACATTTCAGTCCCCTTCTCAGAGAGGTTAGCTGATAAATGTTTCTGTTTTTAAACAGCCTTGACTTGCGCAGGTAAACAAACCACAAAAGAGTATTTTTTTCTTTTGAATTAGGCACAACAAAAAACTCAATCCACGGATTTTTGATTTTCCACACGCACACATAACAATAGCATCATCAGGGTGGCATTCTACCTGTAAAACCGGGAAAACTCAGGAAATGTATCAAATCTTGAAAAGCCAGGGAAAAATCGGGGAATTTGATAGCCACTTATACTGAGATTCAGGAAATTTCAACATTTTTTGTAAAGTATTTTTCCTCTATAAAGATTATCCAATTCTTAATTTCATTTTTTACTTCGAAAATTTTCACTTTATTTCAGTTAAAACTATCTTTGTTTTATTTCTAATAAAGCAAAAACTCCTTAGGCCTAAGTAATATAGATCGTTACGTGTTAAGTGCGTTTCTACTCTTTACCGGTCCCAGTTATAATAATAATAATAATAATATGCTTTATTGTACAAGTTGTTGTTGGTACAGGCACGAAGTTCCAAAGAACTTGTGTGTGCAAGCAAGTAATACACTTCGTTATTTGTATATGTTAAATTATAATCATGCGTCATACATTTTTTACATATATTCCAATTAAATTCCATATTTCATATATTAAATTCAGTACACTAATTTAGTTATCTAAAATTTGATATGGTAGTTTATTATTGGTCTAATAATCCATTTTTTAATGATCTTGTCCACTTCATTATAATTATTCAGGTTCCGTAGGTGTTCTGGTAGTTTATTAAATTGATAAGGTACTTGGTATTGCATTTCACGTCTTCCATACGAATTATTCCACTTTGGTTCTATTAACCATTTATTGTTACCTCTTACAGTTCTGTTAGTCTTAACTTTATATATGTTCTTAATATAATTCTTTTTTATTATATTCCAAGTTAATGTTTGCTGTAAATTCAATATTTTAAATTTTTTATATAAGTCTTTACTATGTGTTAGTTTATTGTCTTTAAATAATGCTTTAATTGCCTTATTTGTAACTTTCTCAAGTTGTGCCATTATACTGTTAGTCGTTGTTCCATACACTGTAATCCATATTTGATGTTTGACATGATTAATGCATCAAAAACTGTTTTTTTGTTTTTTTCATTAAGTATTCCGTTTTGTTTATACATTGTTGGTATCACACGTCTGGTTTTTAGAATGAGTTTATTTTGTTTCTTACATATTTTATTGCACATTGTTATTTCACCAGTCTCCTCATTCATATGTGACGAGTGTATTGGTAAATATACAGTTTTTTCTTCATTTAATATTAGCTCGTTTTCTTGTAAATACACCTTTAAATTATCAAAATCTTCTTGTAAGTGTTTTAGCATTTTCCTATTATCTGAATGTATTGATAATAAAAAAATGTCATCAGCATATAATGTTATAATAGTGTTACTTTGTAGAGCTGTTATATCGTTGATATATATTAGGAAGAGCAAAGGTCCTAGGACCGAGCCTTGCGGGACACCGTATTCCATTTTTTTCCAACTGCTTTTTTTATCTCCTATTTTAACACTACTTTGTCGTCCTGTCATATAGTTATTGATTATATTATATATTTTCCCTCTTAACCCATGTTTATAGATTTTTTCTAGTATAATATTTTTACTTAAAGTATCAAATGCTTTGGTTAGGTCAATTAGTATTGCACCTACATATTTTCCTTCATTTAGTGCTCTGTTAATATTACTATTTATGTTCTCTAATGCTTCAGTTGTTCCAATTCCTTTTCTATAACCGAATTGTTGTTTGTTTAGTATGTCATATTTATTAAGAAAATTTTCTATTTTGATATAAAAAAAATTTTCAACTATTTTATTGAGTACTGGTAGCAGTGATATAGGTCTGTAGTTATTAAAATCGTTCACATTACCTTTTTTGAATATTGGTCTTATTATTTGTTTCTTAAGGTTATCTGGCCATACCTCTGTTTTTATAATACTGTTTATTAATATTACCATGAATTCACTAGTTTTTTCTTTTGTTTCAGCAAAATGTTCCATAATTAGAAAACCTTCATGTCCACTTGATTTTTTAATTTTAATTTGGTTAATTATTGTTATGATTTCTTGTTTATTGGTTTCTATTATTCCCATTGATTTATTGAAGTTATTTGTAGTTTTTTCTTTAGTTTTTGTTTTATTTTTGTTAATTGTGAATTTTTTCCTAAGGTTTGGTACTTGTAGTTCAAAATGTTCTGAAAATTTATTGCATACAATTTCTAAATTTCCTTTAAAGTTCTTTTTAATGAGTTCATCAATGTTTTCTTTCTTATTTTCACTTTTTCCTATCAACTGGTTAATTTTATTCCAAACTTTTTTACCATCTTGTTCATTTGCAGTAAAAAAACATTCATAATAATTTTGCTTAGTCGTTTTGATTTTCCTCTGTAATTCCTTTTTAAGTTGTTTATAACGCTTGTTGTCTTCTGTTAGATCATAGTTATTATGATTTTTCTTCTGATTTTTAATAAAATTCCACAAGTTATTCTTTTCATTTATTAATTTTTCAAGTTCATGTGTCATCCATTCATTTCTCATTTTTTTTCCTGACTTCTGGCATGTTATTCTTGGTACGTAATTTTCCTTATAAATTTGTGTGATTACTTTTTCAATTTCCGTATAAATTTCTTATGGATCATTTAGTTTCTTTAATTTTTCCCAATTAGCTTTAGCTAGCTGTTTGATAATGTTTTTGTGTAGTAATTTATACTCCATATTATTTTGTTCATTAGTTTTGTTTTCTTTTCCAATATTTTTTTTCCACATTTCAAGTGTTGTATAGTAATGGTCAGCCGGTTTTATTGTAATTACAGCACATTTACATTCAGTTTTGTTTAACCTTGTGAATATTAAGTCTAAGCAAGATTTTGTTAATTTGTTGTTTCTGATTTCCTCCCTTGTTGGTGTGGTTATTTTTTGCTCATATCCAAAAGAAGCTATCAAATTTTCAAATTTTTGTGTATCTTTTTTTTCGCTTTCATCTTGTGTTTCTTTTAGTGTGTTAAAGTTAAAGTCTCCTAAGAAGATTGTATTTATTTCCTTTTTATCTTCTTTTTTTTTTAGAATTTTTTTCATTTCTGCAATGTAGCCTATTCTACTAGAGGAAGGTTGTCTATAGCCAATTATTAAATTGTATAGCTGGTCACATCTACTAAAAAATATATCTACTGCATCATTTACACCTATTTTTATGAAGGTGCAGTTTACATTACTGAATCTGTCATTTTTAACAAAAATCATGATTCCTCCTCCACTTTGGTTTTTCCTGCACACTGCATAGCTGTTATAGCCATTAAAAAAAATAATTTGTTAATTCATTTTCCTTTATGTTAATTTCTGTTAAGGCAAGAACATCCCACTCTACACCACTGTTCACCATGTCAATCTGAAATTTTTCCCAGTTTTTCCTACAACTTCTTAGATTAACATGTATGCATTTAATTCGATTTGCATCACTGATAGTTTTGCAATCATCCTGTAATTGTCTGAAGTCTTCATACACCATGTTTTCACTTTCTTGTTCACTTTCCAGCTCCATTTGTGTTTGGAGAGTTTTCTTCTGCTGTTATCTTGTTTTTAATGCTTTCCAAGTCTTCTTCACTTTTTATTGTGTATACTTGCTTGTCTTTTTCGTTCCTTCTTAATTGTATTTTTCCTTCCTTAAACCATATGAATTTGAAGTGCTCTTTCGTTTCTTGTTTAGTCTTCCATAGTAAACTCTTGTAAAATGGGGTGACGTGCTCGTTTATATATATTTTGGTGTTGGTGCCTCTTTCAAAAATATCTTTGCTTGTTATTCTTCCTTTTTTTCCCTCCAGCCAGGCGTCTCTGTATTCTCTGCACTTGAACTGAATTAGTATGGATTCTGGTCTATTTCTATTTTTTTGTAGGTAGCCTATGCATCTTGTCGATGTACCAGTCTTCAAATCTGCTTATCTGCAGGGCGTCCGCTAATCCTTGTACTGTTTGTAGTAAATTTTCATTTTGTATGCTGTCAACTCCATATATTTCTATATTTTTGTTTCTTGAGTATTGTTCTGCTTCATTTTGATTTTGTTGTAACTCTTTTAGTGTTGTTTTTATTTCTGCTGCACTGTGAATTTCTTCTTTGTCAAGCGTCCCTATTCTTGCTTCAACTTTTTCTAGTCTTTTTGATAATTATATATTTGCTAGTTTTATTTCTTCATTTTCTTTTTCATTTCTTCGTATTTTTCGTCCATGAACTTCATTCCTTCCAGTATTTTCTCGTTATCCTTTTTCAAGTCAGCTAGAGTTTTTTCTATTCTTGCGATGGCTCGGTCCTTGTCTTTTGTCATTTCGGATAGCTTTTTTTCAATTCGTGCAATGCTTTGTGTTTGTTGGATTGTAGCTGTTTTTATTGCTTCTTCCGTTTTTTCGTAACATGCATTTTCTGTTTCATTATCGTCTTCATCATCAGTTTTTACGTCCTCCTTGTTGTTTTCTCCATCTTCAGTACTTTGTGAATTTGTTTTTCCTCTCCTGCATCTTTTACATTTCCATTCTTTTTTTTCTTTCCCATTGCTTTAATTGTTGTAATAGCAAGACCTGCACATTCATAATGGTATTTGCCTTTGCATTCTGCGCAGGTAATAAAGTCTCCTTCATTTGTTTTAATAACATTCTCACAGTCTTGGCAGCGTGACATTTTTTTTTTCTTTAATTTTCCGAGAGCTTGATGACGTGATTTGTGATCTCCATTGTCTTGGTCGTTACGTCACGTATGTTTCTTGCACTCGAGTATTTTTTTTTTTTAACGCCCGTCACTTCAAAACTTTGGAAAGGCAATCCTTAATAACTATGCGCCCGATTTTAGTTCTGTTTGTCACTGTGCAATCAACAAGTCGTCATCTTTAATGCTGCCTTGTTCATTTTCAGTATCTTTAGAGTTTTACGTGTTGATTGTCAATTTTAGGCCTCACCTTCGGGTCAGTCAGTTGGCTTCACCCTCACTCACAACGCTCGTCGATTCAAACCTTTGGAGAGGCAATCCTCATCGAGTTTTCATCCGATTTTCGTTCTGATTTTCTTTGTGCACTCGCCAAGTCTTTATCTTTCATGATGCGTTGCTCATTTTCATCATTTTTAAAGTTTTGCACATTAGTTTGACGTTTTTCGGACTCACCTTCGAGTCAGACACTTGGCTCCGGTCGCCTGGTGGCGAATAATAATAATAATAATAATAGTAATAAATTAATTTATGCAGCAAAGAAACTCTACTGGAAAGAAACTCTACTGGAAACTCATCCTCCACTTATACTTAGTCCGAAATTAAAAGAACAGCAAACATCTAGTTATTGGGATTTGAGTGAAATGTAAAAAAAAATTGTAGTCCTGTGATGCATCGTCTTTCGACCGAAAAAACATCAGGGGAAAAATATCAGAATTCGTTTAGAAAACCTAGAAAAATTGGGAAATTTTATCATGCGGTTTTGGTTATGATTATGATAACCATGATCATAGAGAATGGTTTCAACTGTGAGTGGATCGATAATTCTTACACTTTTTTGAAACATTACATTTCCAACGCTTGCTAGTAAAAAATCACAGCGGTCCTCATCTTTGATGATTTTTTTTAGCTTTACGACTTGGATCGAAAGTATGAAATAAACCATTAGGTTTGACATTTTCAGTTTGAGCTCCTGAAGTCGGTATTTTAACTGAAAAATTAACACTAGATTTAATAATTTATCGAAAGACAATTTATTCGATAAAACTGTAATCCACACCAGCTTTATCCAAAACAATCACTAAGTGACCTGTAACTACAGTTGTTAGGTTTTAAATTTACTCACAAGTAGTGTTCGAACGTACAGCACGAAGCTAATTTACTAACTCACTCGTTTTCAACAACAAAGCTGAATAAGTACTCAAACCTGTTTTTACTGACAACTAAATTTGACAAGATACAGTTTTAAACATTAAACTGCGACAGGAAATTTAACGTAACTTAAAACACCACACGTCTGGGCTTCAAAAACGTTTTGAAGCCTAGTTTGTTTTTTTAAGTGGAATCGAGAACAACACAATAAGCAAGAAAAACACCAAGCAAAGAAGCACACAGCCTTTAGCTCACAATGAGTAATATGTTGACAACCTAGAAATCCGAAGGTTCTCCTGTGCATGGCAATCCACATTGCAATGCACTGATTCCGTTGCGATCTTATCAACATTCCTAACTAACATGGTTTAGCAGAAAATGTCGCAATGCATCGCATTGACACAACCTTTAAACAAAATTACGAAACCAGTTACCACAAGTAGATACCAGGAAATAATGGAAAAATTCCAGTCACTTAACCACATTTAGCCCGAAATTGCACCAACACAGTCAAAAATGAAACAATTTGAAGATTGTTTATCCATCACCATAGCGGATGACTACTATTATTGCCAAACAATAGAAATTCATCTTACCTCAAAACTTGAAGCAGAAGCTTGAACTTGAAGTTGCCAGGGGGACTTTTAAACATTAAATAATCCAAGGACGTAGGCCATGCCTCCACCCTAGTTGCCAATTGATATGTACTTGACCTTACACATTACTTTACCTGCACTAGGCTTAACTATCCTAACTCGAAGAACTGGACTCATGTTGGCAGTGGATAACAAGTGATTTACTGTGTGCTTACAAGGCTTTACATTGTACATGTGACAAGCTTACATTGTACATGTGACAAGGAAATGATTGGATAGGCAGCTACAAGGTACTCAAATGGTAAACCAATCACAACATAGCATTAAAAGTATAACCAGGATATATTGATATATTACGCAACAACTAAGCAGGTGTGTATGTGAAAGGTGCACAACAAGCCAGATTGTGTACACAACAATCCACATCATAAGCCTGTTCGAAGTTTCATTAAACTCCAAATCGCAAGAGTTCAAGCTCGCCAACGACTCTTTCTGCCTCAAAACATCAAAAATCTGCCACAATCATGAACCGATTGACATGTCTAACGCCACATCCTGGCTCTACTCGCAACAGACGAGACCCCACCAATAAACTCGTGAGTACGTCTCCGCTTTAAAAGCAGTTTTGCCGCTCTTTGGGCTCGACACTGCCGCCTTAGATGACCATCGGCTCAACCTCCATCTGATTTCTATGACCCTTCCGTGCTTTGTAAACAAATCTGATACAAACTCCATGTAATGTCGGCTTGCCGAAAAACGATTGGAAAGGATACACGACCTCCAAAGATCAAAAAACCCGTGGAACATTTTTTTTATTGAGCGCTTCAAACGCCAAAAAGACCTCGGTCTTTGACCATCAGCCATATTTTTTATAATGGACAGAAACGGCCCATCTTGGAACCCTTTAATAGCCAGACACATTACCCAAGTCTTCAGGAATCCAAACTTCAAGATTTCTATCCTGAACTCTCAATATTGTCATTGGAAAACCACTCCAAAATCAACGCAGCACTCCTTCATCATGGCCGCCATTATTAAAACTTGTAATTTGTATTTTCGATTTTTATTGCTTTTATTTAGGGCGAAAAGCCCAAAGACATTAGCTTAGTGTTTTATAGAAGGGGCTTCCTCTGCGAAGGTACTTAACCTCCTACTTAATTGTACAGATAACTTTGTGTGTGTGATATTTTTTATTATGTTGAACTGCAGCAACTTTCATGAAAAATTTCCACAGCGATCGTCACCTGTCCATTAAATTAGAAGTTATGTATTCTACTTAAACTTAAATGCGTTATAGCATTTTCTAAGCTACTCTATTTATTCTTTTTATGCTTTATTCATAATAATCTTTTGCCGCCAAAACGCTACCATTAGTCCAAAATATACAGACATCGGCAATCACCGGACACGAATTTTTGTGTATATATGTTTTGCTTTAATTCGCTACAAAACCCGACTGACCCATCCGAAAGTTACTACTAGCTTGCTCTGCTATTAAAAACCAAAAGATATTTATAAAAGATCTGTTTCCATGCAATCCGAAAGTCAAACTGTGCATAAAAACCGAATCCCCCTTTTTTGCCCCCCTCCCCAGCCAAAACTAGTTGTGGTGTTGTAAACGAGCGCCACCGAAAACGCCCGTTTTTCAAAAATTTGAAATTTTTTTTCTTGAGGCACCCAAATGCCTCGCCGAGGCATATCTCGCCGTTTTTGCAATAATGGACCGAATTGGCCCAAATTTTATACATCAATAGCCTGTCCAAATACAAGACTCTTGGGGTAGCCCAAATCCGGACTTTCCACCCGGAAGAACCTTTAAACGACGTTTGAAGATCATCTCAAAGCCACTACAGCCTACCTTCAACATGGCCGCTTTTGCTGAACTCTGTATTTTTGTATTTTCATTTTATCCCTTTTCTTACAGGGCAAAAAGCCCGAACATACTAGCTTAGTGTATTGTAAGAGGATTTATACAGACAACCAATTTGTAGTGTGATATTTTTCATTGTGTTTGTCAGCCGCAACCCATATGAAAAATTTCCACAACGATCGAATTTAACTTTAAAAATGTTAAACGTTAAATGTTCCCAGTAACTTAATGCGTTATAGCATTCAACTAAGCTAGTTTATTTAACCACATTTATACTTTATTTATATTCTTTTACCCCCAGAAACGCTATCATATGTCCAAACGTATAAACGTATTACGACCTGGCATTCTACCGGACACGAATTTTTCAGTGTATATATGTTTATTTTAGTTCTCCTCTAACCTGACTGAGACCTACCAAAATCTACGAATAGCTTGATCTACTATTAAACACTAAAAGAAGTCTTAAAAAGATCTGTTAAACCCATTTCCGAAAGTCAAACTGTGCAAAAACTTCGAATCCCCCATTTTTGCCCCCCTCCCCAGCCAAAACTAGTTGTGGTGTTTAACACTGCAGTTTACCGTTAAAGCTTGTTTAATTTAATAGTAATGTTCTATGCATTATCCAAAGCCAAGCAATAAGCTTTAACAAGAGCCAAATCACGTTGCAATCATGTAAATATGGAATACATAGCCAATAATTCAAAATAAAGGCCTATTTCCGAAAGTTCAGTTAAGTAAAACTCAAAACAGGCCTATCTTTTCCGCATGTCCCTACTCCTCCAAACGGCTCTGCACCCAGTTCCTTTGTTCAACCGACTTCTCCTCCCACTTTCCATTGTTCTCGAGGCCCTCGGCCAATCAGACCCCCGCAGCTATCCTCGGCGTCCGCGCCTACTTCCGGTAATGTGTATAAAACCCCAGCCCCAGAATGTATAATTAGCACAGCTCACAGATCTCAAGCTAGAGACCGGTAACGCCAGTCGGGAGTGTAGACGCCATGTCCGGAGAATGCCATGCCGGGCACGATGGTAGTGGTTCGTATGTTATAGTTTAGCTTTTGAAAGTTCAGTTTAGGAACCCCATATTCTAAATTTTAGTTTAAAAACGTAAACATAACTCTCTAGCTAGGGAAAATTATGGTGGAGACGCCTGTAGCGGCATCTTAGGTTCTCTCTCCCCATAACGTCAGAGTGGTTCTCTTACTAAAAACCAATTTTTCCAGTTTACTTAAAATGGATTTTTAATCTAAACTAAATGACGGTTTGATCTTTGTGGAAGTCAAATTGAAACAAACTGATGCTTAAGTGTAAAATTGCCGGGCTTTTTATAACTTAGAACAGTTCTCGAGGGAACTAAGGGAGGTTGATCTTTTTGTACTTGGAAAACTTAGAAACATAACTGTGGACGGTTGATCATGTAGAAACATACTGTCAGATAGACTTTAATCAGTTGCGGCTGTCAAGTCTTGCGGGTGTCTCCGGGAGCAC
>JAHWFP010210908.1:100774-116418 GCA_023313725.1 Lithobius niger
TTTTCTAAATGTGAAAATTTAAACTTTTACTCAAACATAAGCGTTGTTTGTTTGAATTGTAAATTGCTACTTTTGTAAATGCCACTTGTTGCCTATTTAATTAATTGATATTCAAAAGCTTTCAGAAGCAAACCTTAATGAAGTGTACTTTAATTTTCTGTCGCAAAAATAAAACCAGGAGTTTTAAGCTTCAGTCGTTTGCTAGATTTGATTAATTGTATTTTAGTGTAAAATTAAATATGTAGCCCATCTTTAGATTTTAGCTAGTTAAACAGTTAAATCCACCGTTGGTGGCAGCGATACCGACAGTTTAAGGTTAGGCCCCTTTAATTAGGACCGGCGCTTCATCCCCCATTGTAAACGAGCGCCACCGAAAAACGCCCGTTTTTCAAGAAAATTGAAATTTTTTTTCTTGAGGCATCCAAAATGCCTCGCCGAGGCATATCTGGCCGTTTTTCCAATAATGGTCCGATTCTCTCCAACTCTTCGACATTTAATAGCCAGTCCAAATACAAGACTCTTGGGGAAGCCCAAATCCGGACTTTCCACCCGGAAGTACCAGTAATTCACGTTTGAAGATCACCCCAAAACCACATCGCACCTTCAACATGGCCGCCATTGCCATTATTTGAACTCTGTATTTATGTACTTTTAATACTCGTATTTTTCGGGCATAAAGCCCAAACACTAGCTTAGTTGTGTGATAGGGAAAAGGTACTGAACCCTGTGTCCATATAGTGACAACCATCTTTGAGGTGTGATATTTTTTATTGTGTTTGAACGATCGCAACTACTATGAAAAATTTCCACTTAGATCAAACATTGTCCGTTAACTTTAAGGTTCAAACCTCCACTTTAACTTTATGCGTTTTAGCATATAATTAAACTAAACTATTTATTCATTTATTTAGCCTTTCTATAATAATCTTTTGCCCCCAGAAACGCTACCATATGTCCAAACGTATAAACGTAATACGACCTGGCATTCTACCGGACACGAATTTTTCAGTGTATATATGTTTATTTTAGTTCTCCTCTGGACCTGACTGTGACCCACCGAAACCTACAAATAGCTTGATCTACTATTAAACACTAAAAGAATTCTTAAAAAGATCTGTTCAAACCAAATCCGAAAGTCAAACTGTGCAAAAACTTCGAATTACCCAATTTTGCCCCCCTCCCCAGCCAAAACTAGTTGTGGTGTTTAACACTACAGTTTACCGTTAAAGCTTGTTTAATTTAATAGTAATGTTCTAGACATTACCCAAAGCCAAGTAACAAGCTTTAACAAGAGCCTAACCTCGTTGCAATCATGTAAATATTTAATCCGTAGCCAATAATACAAAGTAAAGGCCCATTTCCGAAAGTTCAAATGAGTAAAACTCAAAACAGGCCTATCTTTTTCCGTTTTACATGTTCCTACTCCTTCAAACGGCTCTGCACCCAGTCCCTTTGTTCAACCGACTTCTCCTCCCACTTTCCATTGTTCTCGAGGCCCTCAGCCAATCCGACCCCCGCAGCTCTCCTCGGCGTCCGCGCTAAGGTCCCGAAAATCCGCTGCTCCAGCATAAAAAGCCCCAGTTGCCCTCCCTCTACAGCTCAGTCAGCACAGCTCACAGATCTCAAGCTAGAGAAGGGTCACGCCAGTCGGGAGTGGAGACGCCATGTCCGGGGAATGCCATGCCGGGCACGATGGTAGTGGTTCGTATGTTTGTTGTTAGCTTTTGAAAATTTAATTTAGGACCCCCAAGTCTAACTTTTAGTTTAAATTCGTAACTTAAACTCTCTCTAGCTAGGGAATATTATGGTGGTGACGCCTGTAGCGGCATCTTAGGTTTCTCACCCCATAACGTCAGAGTGGTTCTCTTACTAAAAACCAAAATCTTTCTTATTTGTTTTAAACTTTAATTCAAATAACTGACGGTTTGATCTTTGTGTGGGATTCATTGGTTATTCACTCCAGACGGACTTTATAAGTAGCCGAGGCTTTTATAATTTGAGGAGGTGACTTGTAAACAGCAACTCTGGGAGGTTTAAGGCTCTGTTTTATCACTTAGAAACAAAACTGTGAAACGGTTGATCTTTCATGCGTGTTTGAAACATACTGTTTGATAGATTGTAACCAGCCTGGGCTGTTCAATCTTGCGGACGACTCTGCGGAGCGTTCAGTATTGCTTTTTCTATTCGAAAAATTAAGTGGATGTTTTATTCTGAAACACAAACGTCGTTTTAGTCAAAACTTGTGAAAACGAATTACATGTTCTAAATTCAAACTAGTGCTTTTTAAATACTTTATTTCAAAAGCTTTCGTGCAAACTAAATGTAAAGTGTGCTTTTCATTCTCTGTTGTTATAATAAAAACCAGGAGTTTTTAACTTCAGTTCGTTTGCTAGTCGATTAACTGTTTAAGTGTAAATAAATATGTAAACCATTTTTAGTTTAGCTCTTGATAAACGGTTAAATTTCCATCGCTGGTGGCAGCAAATTACCAGCAGTATTAAGGTTAGGCCCCTTTAATTTAGGACCCTGCGCTCCATCCCCCATGCTGGGACAGTAGCCCTTGCTGTGCTTATGCCGTAAAAGTCGCAATAATCACCGCAACACCTTAAGCTGAATCTCCGTGTCAAACCAGGAAACCGGAGGCGCTACAAGCACCTAAGCCGTCGTAGCGTCCGCCGTTACACCATGCTGGGACAGTGTCCATGCTGTGTTGAATAACGTAAAAAGTCGTCATTAACACCGATTAACCTCAAGCTGAAACTCCCAAGTACACCAGGAAAACCGGGGGCGTTACAAGCACCTAAGCCGTCGTAGCGTCCGCCGTTACAGTGTATAACACTGCAGTTTTCAGTTAAAGCTTGTAAAATTTAATAGTAATACTTTATGTATTACCCAAACCAAAGTACTAAGCTTTAACACGAGCCAATTCACGATGTGCAAACGGCAAACGGCTCTGCACCAAAACCCTTTGCCATACCGACTTCTCCTCCCACTTTCCATTGTTCTCCTGGCCCTCAGCCAATCAGACCCCCGCAGCTACCCCCGACGTCCGCGCTAACTTCCGGTTATGTGTATAAAACCCCAGCCCCAGAACTCAATCGTTAGCACAGCTCACAGATCTCTCAAGCTAGAAGGGTCACGCCGGTCGGGAGTGGAGATGTCACGTCCGTGGCTGCCATGCCGGGCAAAATGGTAGTGGTTGTAAGTAACTAGTTTAACTTTAGAAGTTTATCTTTAGGACCCCCTAATTCTAATTTATAGTCCAACTTAAATTAACCTCTAGCTTGGAGTCTTTATGGTTGGTAAGCCTTATCGACATTGCTGGTCTTTACCACCATAATGTTAGAGTAGGCATCTCTTTCTAAAAAGCCAGTTTCTTTCTTTGTTCATTTTTCAAATGTAAACAAAGGGACGGTTTGATGCTCGCGAGGAAAAATAACTGTGGGACGACTTGAAAACTGCAGTTGTCGAATATAGTTGTAACTTAGCGGACGCGGTTCAGCTTGCTGGGTATTCCTGGATAAAAATGCTTTTTCTATTCTAAATCAAGTGTTTCAGAATCAACTTCGTTGTTCTTGTTGAAAAATGTGAATTTCTAATGTAAATTCTGTCAAATTGATTTTGCCAAACTTGTTAAAAGCTGAACCAGTGAGCCTTATCGACATTGCTGGTCTTTACCACCATAATGTTAGAGTAGGCATCTCTTTCTAAAAAGCCAGTTTCTTTCTTTGTTTTTTTCAAATGTAAACAAAGGGACGGTTTGATGCTCGCGAGGAAAAATAACTGTGGGACGACTTGAAAACTACAGTTGTCGAATATAGTTGTAACTTAGCGGACGCGGTTCAGCTTGCTGGGTATTCCTGGATAGGAACCCCAAGATAAAAATGCTTTTTCTATTCTAAATCAAGTGTTTAAGAATCAACTTCGTTGTTCTTGTTGAAAAATGTGAATTTCTAATGTAAATTATGTCAAATTGTTTTTCCCAAACTTTTCAAAAGCTGAACTAGTGAACTTAAAAAAGTGTTTATTTTTTCATTCTGATGTTTTAAAATAAAAACCAAGAGTTTTTAAACCTCAGGTTCGTTCCCTAGTAAGATTAATTGTTTCTAGTGTAAAATATTATGTAGCCCATTTTAGCTTTTATACTTCGTTTAAACAGTTAAATAATCCACCGTTGGTGGCAGTGTAATTACCGGTAGCATTAAGGTTAGGCCTAGAATAGGACACCGACGCTCCATCCCCCATGCCGGGACTGTAGCCCATGCTGTGTTTATTATCGTAAAAAGTCGAAATAACCACGTAACCTGATGCAACCAAGGATGTCGGGGGCGCTACAAGCACCTCAGCTGTCGTAGCGTCCGCCGCTACATCCATCTTTCAAAATCCAAAGTATGCCAACTGAACCTTAATTTTGAGCCCATAAACTGTATTGTGGATCGTCTTTCGTAACAGGAGAAAGCTTCAAAAGCCACGATCATCAAGCTAACTGAGGAAAATACCAATTTGAATCAAAAATTTCCCAACTACGTTTCGACATCCAGTTAGCAAATTCAACAATAAAGTTGATCTCTCCACTTCCTGCTAGTGCTCAACGCCTTTGGTGTTTGCAACAATGTGACCTCTCCGCAACTCGCAAGCCTGCTTATAGCCGTTCATCAAGATGGGCAACTCTGAAACTAAAAAGCCGTCGCAAACCCCGCGGGTCAACCCTCGTCACTTCCAGCCACTGCCACGATCTCGTCAGGAACCACACTCTTCAACCGTCAAAACTGCAGACACTCCATCCATTTCCCTGGATCCCATCGCATCCTCGGATCACCATCTCCCATGGCCATCAGAAGGATCGCCATGACAAACCCTCATCCTCCTCACGTAAGGGACTGGATAATTTCCAATTCATCCACTTCCAATCGACAAGTTCATTGCCGAGTCGATCTGGCAATTCAAAAATGACGTGAACTTTTCTCCAGCTTTTCCCTACATCAAGCAGTGCTACTGTAACAAGAAAACTACCACGCAGTGACTGCCGGGCCAGAACTAGAGGCTATGTCTTTTACTTCCGCACCCGCCCCTTATTCAACAATTTGTCCACCGTGACATACCGCCTTCCATTCAGGAACAACCGCCCCGTTTTTGTCATTCCCAGTTCAATCCTCGAATTCTCTTTTTTCTTTCCCTCTTCACTTCATTAGAAGAAAAGAAGATGAAAAAGATTTCAGCCCAAAATCACCCACAAATCTTCCAGCAAAAGAAGACATCAACTTTTCACTTCACCGGAAGCCACAAATTTCCAAACCAAAACAAAATCTGGTCTTCCTTCCTTTTGTGACATCACAGACAACCACGAGAAGAACCCGGCCCTTGTTCCTAACGGGACTCACAAACCCAGTTGACTCAACATTTTAAAAATTAATCCCCCAACACATTTCGAATCATTCCAACAACCAATGAATCTCAATCAATCCACAATCAAACATCAGTCTTGCATCATCACCAAACCGTGAAGCTGCAATGCTAACCGTTATCGCCACTCTCGAACCACGACCCTTTCTAAAGATTTGGTTCTCCTCAGGCCAACCATATCACCAAGTAACCGTTTTCCTTCAAGCCTCCTGGCCCTGTCTCCTGAAAACTTCCCCACCGAACGCTTACCCTTTATCAGGTTACCTTTCTAAAAATAATTTGATTAGCAACATTAAGCAAACCTCTTTTCCCCTAACTCTCTCACTTTAATCATTGATGAAGAGTAATTATTTTCCCCATTCCAAATTCGAATTTTTGCCCATGTCGAATTCCATCCTTTTTCACCCTCATGCGTTCCTAAAGTCTGTGACTCCAGGGGAGCCAGCTCACACCCCTAGGGTACCCGTGAGGTGGTGCCAGCCACCATTTTTGACACGGTCAACTGTAAATACTAAATTTACCGGTAATGAATGTTCCGAACGGCACATGTAAACAGGAAATTGCCGGCCCCTCAGTTTCTATTGCCTAAATGAAAATGTACATTACCGTACCCACTCTACTTCCACTCTTGAGTCACCACCATGACAGATTAAGAGGAAGAAAAATGCAAACTGTATCGGCGCAAAGCGTTTGGCGCTTTTATAAGGAGGGGTGTGCCATGTGCACCTGGGTTGCTGAGCTGGCCGGATCCAAGCAACTAAAAATCTTTATGGAGAAATAAGCATTACAAGAACAAAATGCTAAATTTACAGGTAATCTATATTTCCGTTTAGGCAATAAAAACAAAATTCAGCTGCGCCTGCGTTTGGGGCCTGCAATTTCCTGTTTCTGGTCTTCACTAACTACAACAAAAACTTTGAATACTATGTTGCTAAGTTAATTATGTCTTCCTGCTTGGCTAAATACCGGTAAATGGCGACTACAGTGGTGTATAATCGACATAACAGAAGTTTTTCTTTGCAAAACTAATTAACGCATTCTCCACCAGAAAATACAATTACACAGTTACTTAAATTTTGGAGACTACCCCCTCCTTCTTCAGAAGTACTACACAAAAACAACCAGAAATGTCGGTTTTGCTACATGATGTTTTGTGTCTGAAAATGGATCCTGACACGATCCGTAATATCTGTTTTCGAACACAAACATCATGTAGCAAAACCGACACTTTGCATTGTTTTGTGTATTACTTCTGAAGAAGGGGACAGGATAGTCTCAATGTTTCAATTTCAGTGTACCTACTATGATATTGTCCGGTCATCGCATCATCCTTCCCCACCCTTCCCCAAACATAAAGCAACACCGGTTTTCTTCCTGCTGCATTGATTAGTTTCAAACTTTTCTTTCCTCCATTTACTATGACGTACCTTTGCTACGATGTACTACTTCTTCCATCCTTCCATCTCCTCCCCCAACTCCCACCAAATGAAGCATAGGCTATGTAGATTCTTTCCCCTCTTCCCCCGTATCTACAATGCGCTTTCACCTGCACCTCCCCCCCACCCCAAACGTGATTCATTTCTCGCATGGCATCCGCGGAGCGTTATGCCGCCAGCAAACCAGTTGCCTGACCTTTTCTTATGATGTATAAAAGTGGTTGCTAGAGGTTTCTGTTTTGTTGGAATATCTTTCTTTCAGATTGAAGAATTATTAGCTGAAGTCAAACTAAAGGATAAAACGAAGAACGATTTCCTGCAATGGTTTGACAGCTTTAAACACAAAGTGAAGAATGTTACTGAATCTCCACGATATCAGGTAAGCAGATTACGTTTGCGAGTACCAAATGTTTTCATGTCAATGGCAGCACTCTTGGAAGAACGTGTAGAGTTCAGTCTACGAGCAGTGGCCTCTAGGTGGCAGAATGGCGGGTAGGTGCCGGGATTATGGAGGCCAGAAGGGGGGCCCACCAGTGCCTTTAGTTTTGTCAGAAAGCAACCATCTCTTGTGCCGTTCTTCTGGCATCCTGACATACCAAATGTTTTCATGTCAATTTGAGCTTTGGAACATATATAGAATTTCAAGTCAAATTTGAGTATGTCAACACTACAGTGAAAGTTTAAATTAGAATCCTTTGCAGAAAAATCAGTAGTGGTAGGACAGTAAGATCAAACTTGTACAAATTTACTCAATTTCTGCACTTATTTACTGGGTACTTGCTAATTTCTGCAACAACAATTTAACTTGCAGAGCATGAATAATTTCCTTAATGAACATTGCTGTTTTCAAGACTATACCTTGTCACTATGTTAAGTCTAGAAAGTAAAGAGCTTGGCTTCTTATTTCCAAGAATTTTTTTTCCCCGTTACTGTTTTTACACTGGTAAGAAAGGATAGCTCAATCAGCCTAAAAATATAGCAGTCTAAGCATGCTTTGAATTAGAAACAAATTACATACACCACATCAGTTGGAAGAGAGTTCCGTGGCTGCATAACCCACTGTGATAAGAATTGCTACCGAGTGTTCCCACTCAACGTTTGACCTTGCATTCGAAAAGTAGTTTTTGAATTTTTTCTTTACTAGGCACATACCGTAGTTATCCCTTTATTTATTACATTTATTTTATGAGAATTGAATTCATTTTGTTCTATATTGTTGTATTTTTGTTAGCTAGGTGATTTGTCATGGAATCAAGATTCGGATGTTCGTATTCCTCTAAAAAATGATCTGTTGCCATCAAAGGGGGTGTTTCAGTTCTGCCCTCCAGATACAATAGAACTGGTTGGTTCATTTCCATTGGGGTTGGCTTTAAGTGGTGAATTTGAAGTGGATATTTTGCTCACACTACCTAAGGTACCTCATTGTTTCAGCCATTTTTTGTCTCTGGTGTGCTGTATAGAAAAATAAATGATTCGGGAAATAAAAAAAAAAAAAACTTCCTCAACTCTATCATCCTTTTTTGCAGAAATTTTTTCAGCATGACGACTACAAGAACCTTCGGTATCATCGAAAACGAGCATTTTATCTGGCATACCTAGCAACAGCTCTTCGTAAAACTAATTTAACGGAGGCGATGAATTTTGAGCATTTGCACGGTGACAGCTTAAAACCTAGCCTGATGTTAAAACCAAATGGTAAGCAATATGACCATAAAAGAAAGTTAAGTTGTTTTAATAGTACGAGTAGTGAGGCATTTCCTAGCTTAAAATGGGTTTCTTGTTGCCTGGTAAAATACTATACCTGTCAACTTTTGCATTTATGCTGTCTTGCCTGGAGGAATTTAAGTTGCTCTGATCCGGTCAGCTTGCTTACCCAACTGCGCATGTGCAGCCCTCCCTTAAAAGAGCTTGCTCGAAAGCATTGTCATCCTTTTGTTCTCAAGCGACCTGTCAGTAGTGCGGTCACTCCTGCCTTCTCTCCTTCCCAGACCACTTCTTTTTCTCGCTGACTCTGGCCATCCACCTCCCACTTCAACCTGATCATTCACTCCGTCACGAATGCTCACTATTTCCTATGCTTTCCGGAAAATTCGTCACCATGAGGCACCACCGGCATTCTCATTCGTCCATCCTGCTACTTCTATCTAGTACCTACCGGTATTCGCATTCGTGCGCCGCAGCATCTTCAAGACACCTGTTGCCCCACTCGCTTCTGATGTTGGCTCCATTCCACCGTGGCATTCGCATTCATCTTCCAGACGACCTGAAGCATCTGTAACTGACGTCCACCACCAAGAGAAGAGTATACCCAACGCCCTTTAACTTACGATTTGTGATGCAGGCTTGCAACTTGACGCACTCGTGTGCTACGGCATTCGCATTCACCAATTCGAACCTGAAGTTTTGGCCACCAGCTTAGAGACTTAATTCACCATCTGACATGCGCGTTCGTATTTGCATTCACATTTGTCCGAACTGGCCAAACGACACCACATAAAACACCCAGGAGTCCCAACGCACACAGCAGCTCGTCTCGGTCACGGTTGACACCCACGTACCGAGTGAAAATTCACTGCCTATCTCATTTGTGACCATTACCCACGTTTTGATTGCAGTTTCAGCAAGTTCTTTACAGCTCGTCTCGATCGTATTTAACACCCACGGATCGAATAAAAATTAAATGAATGCTGTTGCCCACTCTGCTACTCGTCTCATTCGTGGCTTTTCCCCACTTTTTGAGTGAAGTTTGAATACGTTCGACGTTCTCTGCAGCTCGTCTCGATCGTGATTAACAGCTACAGATCGAGTGAAAAACACTCGGATGCTGTTGTCCACTCCACTGCTCGCCTCATTTGTGACTATTACCCACGATTTGAGTGAAGTTCCAAGGCGTTCGACGTTCCCTGCTCCTCTTCTCAATCGTGGTTAATACCTACGCATTGAGTGAAAATCAGACGGAAGCTGTTACTCACCCCATGGGGTCGTCTCATTCGTTGATATAACCCACGTTTTGAGCAAAGCTCGACGACGCTTCTTACTCGGCAGCTCATCTCGATCATGGTCAAAACCTGCGTATCGAGTGAACACTCAAGATGCACACCATTAATGACACATCCGTTAGTCTCATCGTGGCCCACATATAGAAAAAAAAATCCACGTGTGAGTGGGGACGCTCGACTCTCTAATCACTACTGCTCGTCTCGATTGTGGCTTTCTTCCACGAGTGAGTGAGAACCAAGACTGATGTCGTCGTCCACATCAGGGCTTGTCTCATTCATGGCTTAAAACCCACGTTTTGAGTGACGTTTTCAAGTCGGATGGCGTCTTCAACTCACCCGACAATCTCTTGGAATTAGGCTCTATGTCTCGAGTGTGATGGCATCCGAATGGTGTAGCTAACATCATTACTCGTCTCATTCGTGGCAGTTTCAAGGCGGATGACGCTTTTCAACTGTTTTCCTCGTCTCGACTGGAACTTAATCCTATGGATCAAACCAAGAATCAAGCCGAATGGTGTTGCTAACACCACTGTTCATCTCAATCGTGGCTTAAAACCCATATTTTGAGTGTAGTTTTCAAGACGGATGGCGTTTTCAACTCACCTGCTAGTCTCTTGGAATTAGGCCCCAAGTCTCGAGTGCAGAACACAGCGAAATGGTGTTGCTAACATCATTACCCGTCTCATTCGTGGCTCAAAACCCACGTTTAGAGTACAACTTCAAGATGGATGACGCTTTCCAACTCCCACCTAGTCTCGACTGGAACTTGGCCCCATGGATCAAGCCAAGAATCAAGCCGAATGGTGTTGCTAACACCACTGTTCGTCTCAATCGTGGCATAAAACCCACGTTTTGAGTGCAGTTTTCAAGATGGATGGCGTTTTCAATCCACCTGCTTGTCTCTTGGAATTGATTACCGGTAAATTGCTCGCTAAGAAAATTGATTGTCGGGAAAATTGCTCGCCCGAAAATTGACCGCATGGTTAATTGCTCTCCACATTAAAAAAACAATGATGCACCAACACTGTATCAGTAATTTGACGTGTTGTTTGGTACAGAAATGCTGAAGGAGGATAGAAAATTAATATGCGATTGACGTGTGCAGTTGGAAAGGCAGCATAAACTCAGGACAGTACTATACATTCTGAATGCGTGGTGCACTGAAACGTATACATATTACACATCACATATAAAAAAAAAACACCCGTCTCCTAACTTTTACTACTGCGATACGGCAAATGAGCGATCACGAGATCATGAGGAAAAAAAACCTGAAAGTTTCGTTGCTGTACAGCTTCCCGTCCTCTTTGTTCTTTTTCATCAGGCTTTAACGCTTTTTAACTTCAGCGAACACCTTACTTTGCAGTAAATCCAGCATTAAATTAGGATGGGTGGGGGGAGATGGGGGGTCGTACTGCACTGGGGATACGTAAGGCTGATTACTTTAAATTTATTTATTTACTCTTTTTTTGTGTTAGCCGACGATAAAATAACACACAATTTCATGCAGCTAGCTTTTGTTTAAGTTTTGCTGCTTAGGTTTTGTTATATGCTGGGTTTTTACTGCAAATCCAGTTTTATATTTGAACAATCAAGTTTAAAAAAAAAGACAAAAAAATGCCCTCCCCCCCTCCACGCACGCCAGTCTTACACGCAATTCAGCGACATTTAAGGCTAAACTAACGCTGCTACTACTGTTCACCGACTTATTCATTCTAGAGTTGCGCTTTTCAAATAGTTTTTTTAATACCAAAAATTGTTCATCCATACGACATACCTTTGCTAGATGTACTTCTTTCACCTTCTCTACTGTACTCCCACAAAATGAAGTATATGTAGATTATTCCCCTGTAGTTGGAGCAGTTTGTTTGTCTCGGCCGCCTGCCATAAGTACAACGCAGTTTCGTCTCCAAACCCGAACGATCCCGAAGTTTTCCTCAGAAGTCTAGCCTCTAACCGATCCTCAACCCATATTTCGCCGCCGTTTTTCAACATCGACACTGCCATTTTACGCTAAAATTTTCGAAAATCATACGTGTAACACTGACGTCAGAACACTGTGTGTACTATGGACGATGGTTTCGCGTTAACAGACCTCGTTGGAGGGTACCACTTAGTTTTTCCTAATTACAAAATATGTGAAATCCCTTGATATTTTACACTGCAACTGTCCCACCCACATACTTGAATTTCGTCGGATCAGAATTGAATAAATGTGTGTGGTTTTTGAGGAGATGTCGCTGACGTAAATCGGCTTCCCCCGTTTTTTGGCCACAACCGCTTTAATTCGACGTGTGACATGTCGAATTAAAAACTTAACAGTAATTTTTGCAGTTTGTTCGTGCATTTGAGTGGCACAAATAGTCCAGTCAACGACTGGCCCAAAAGGGGTGTGGAGTGCGTGAGCCGGGGGAGGGGGGAATTCATTTTAGGGTCATTTTCAAAAAGAAATAATTTTACCTCACATTTTAACCAGACCACCGTGCGATTTTAACCAAATTTGAGCATGCTGAATCCTATTCTGCCCGGTGCCAAGTCGAATTTCTTCCCTTAAGCTCGGAATTCAAGATGACGTCCAAAAATAGCGACAAAAAAATTTTTTTTGCTTCTAGGGCGTGAACCGTTCTTCCAATAGAAAATAAACTGGTTACCAATTATGTTTAGAATAAAATTTCCTTCACAAAAGGTTCTGTTCATATTCTTCGTAAAATTAACTCTTCAGGCCAAAATTCGCCGTTTATGCATGCTATAGATACTACAGCACATATGTGTTTTATAATTCCTGACCTTAAACAACTGGAAAGTTAGTTCTAATTAAAACCCACAATTAGGAGCTGAGCTATTGCATTTTATCTGCATTGTTGTGCTTTGAATTTTGCGTCATTTTACAGCAAGTTCTATCTTTAAACTGCTGCAGTAGTTGTTCTAATTCAGATAAATATATGTGATTATGCTTAATCTTTTTAATTACATCCATTTATCTAATTTAGAATGACTACTGCACCATTTTGAAGATGGAACTTATCGTAGAACGACCCAAAAATCAAAGCGCTACAATCTAGATAAACTGTCGTAGCTTAGATTCTAATTAAAATAAATCGTCTTAATTACCCTTGCTAAAAAATATAATTCTTCACCTTTCATTTAAGCCCAATTATGTTAGTGGTTCTTAATTAGAACTAACATTGTAGCTGTTAAAGTTAGGAATTATAATACACATGTTCACTGGTATATCTATAGCATACGAAAAATATGAAAAATATGTATAGAACTTTTTCTGAAGGAAATTTTATTCTAAATACAATTGGTAACCGATTTGTTTTCGATCGGATGAACGGTTTAGGCTCTAGAAGCAAAAATCTGTTATTTTGGTCGCCATTTTTGGACGCCATCTTCAATTTCGGGCTTGAGAGGTGAAATTTGACTTAGTACCGTGCAGATTCGGATTCAACATGCCAAAATTAAGGTAAAACCGCCCGGTGCCCAAATTTCTCAACATTTGCCGTTGAAAGTTATTTTTTGGATTTTTTCTTCTAGTCTACTAGATGTTGTCAGATTTCGCCTGCTTTCAATCGGTGATAGTGCCTCTTTAATGGGCATTTGTATACATATTCTTAAAGTGAATTAAATTCTCAACCACTTCATTTTATGGAATTTATTTCGCTGATGAATAGTTTAGACGATATGAATGAATGTTCCCCCCGGGCTCACCTCCTAGACTTCAGGACTTTTAGTATGTTCGCTGCCTAAGCACCCTGAATAAATTTCTGAAGGAATCGCTCAGGTCCTTGCTCACTCACTCTACACCTTCTTCCTTGACTGGACTAAAAAGCAAGTTGCACTGACAAAAATAGGCCTAAGTGAAGCGCAATTTAATTATCTTTCATTTGGTCCTACTCCCATCTTTGTAGGTGCCTTGGTTCAAGAGGAGTAGAGGTACACGCACACATGCGTTAACATAAATGCAGTCAAGTACATGATGTGTTAAAGTTCGTTAAAAAGAAAATAACCCATTCCCTCCCTCTCATTTGCAAAATTAAAATTAAAATTGCTTTAAGTACATTTTTTTATGGTGCACCTTACACTACTTCCGAGCACCTTGTTGCTAATTCGTACTCATTGCAAATATCAGCGTTCATGAACGTTAACACAAGACAACACTGCTCGAATACGATGCCACTTCAGTTTATTCTTAGTGAAAAGGGGAAAGAGAAGCTTGTGGATTCTGGACATTTGTACATCAAAGATAAGGCAACCGATGCAAAAATATTCTTTTTTAGCATTTTTGCAAATGGGGGCGGAGGGAGAATAGGCTATTTTCATTTTGATGAACTTTAACACATCCTGTACTTGACTGCATTTATGTTAACAGATTTATGTAGGGAACACTTTTACTCGATGTGTACTTGAAAAAAAAAAGTGCGTGTGTGCATGTACCTCTACTCTTGAAGCAAGGCACCTACAAAGATGGTATAGGACCAATGAAAGATAATTAAATTGCGCTTCGCTTAGGCCTATTTTTGTCGCTGCTACTTAATTTTATGCCACTCAACTACACGAAAAAACTGCAAAAATTACTGTTAAAAAACTAATAACTGTTAAAAAAAGTAAATAAATTTAAATTTTTTTTAAATGTGGAGAGCAATTAACCGCACGGTCAATTTTCGGACGAGCAATTTTCCCATCGATCAATTTTCTTGCGAGCAATTTTCTTAGCGAGCAATTTTCCGCGAGCAATTTTCCGGAGAGCAATTTTCGGCGAGCAATTTACCGGACACGTTGGAATTGGGTCCCAAGTCTCGAATGCAAAAAACAGCTGAATAGTGTTGTTAACACCATTACCCGTCTCATTCGTGGCTCAAAACCCACGTTTGAAGTGCAACTTCAAGATGGATGACGCTTTCCAACTCCCACCTAGTCTCGACTGGAACTTGGCCCCATGGATCAAGCCAAGAATTAAGCCGAATGGTGTTGCCAACACCACTGTTCATCTCAATCGGGGCTTAAAACCCACGTTTTGAGTGCAGTTTTCAAGACACATGGTGTTTTCAACTCTCCTGCTCGTCTCAATTTGATTTGGCCTCAAGCTTCGAGTGAAGAATCAAGTCGAATGATGTTGCTAACTACTTTTAAAAAAAGTCCAGATTCATACTCTGGAACGTGGCAGATGACATTACTTACGTACGGAGGAAAATACCCAATATTCCAGACAGGCGAGAACGATTTAACAATTCTTGGCAGATTTTCGATAGTCAGTTTGCTGTAGATGGAGAAACCTAGCCGACTATTATCTTCAGGCACGTAATAAAAACTCCAAACTCTACCACCTATTTACAGTCCATTAGATTCAAAATTGGCGTTAACTTGGCCTCCGATATTTACAAGGTATATACAAGGTAGGTGCGTCATGCTTATGCACTGCCTCCGTTGTTTTGAAGGCCATGATTCCACTTTTTTCTTAGACGGTCTCTGAAAATAGCATCCAAAAGGAATTGGATTGAAGGGTTAGACGGCCCTGGATATACATCGGCACGGCCTCGGACATGGTGTTGAATAGCCAGGGATTCGAGGCCTCTCAGGTGTGAGTCTCTGCTCGAGTTTGAAATGAACAACGTTTCAGTTCCTTCCGAATGGATGCGGTGTGAGATGTCCATCTGGTGTACTGCGATGCCGTTTGTATCTTTCTGGTTCCTGGTATCCCTCATATGTTGTTTTACTCATGCCCTTACGTGTCTCACCAATATAGACAGCATCGCAGTCAGCACATGGTACAAGTACACTCCTTCTCTCGTGTTCGCTATTTTTT
>JAHWFP010210908.1:116818-139939 GCA_023313725.1 Lithobius niger
ACCCCTCAAAACCAGGAGATGACTTTTGCAGCCTTTCCTGCAAAAAATAGCGAACACGAGAGAAGGAGTGTACGTGTACCATGTGCTGACTGCGATGCTGTCTATATTGGTGAGACACGTAACGGCACGAGTAAAACAACATATGAGGGATACCAGGAACCAGAAAGATACAAACGGCATCGCAGTACACCAGATGGACATCTCACACCGCATCCATTGGGAAGGAACTGAAACGTTGTTCATTTCAAACTCGAGCAGAGACTCACACCTGAGAGGCCTCGAATCCCTGGCTATTCAACACCACATCCGAGAGAAGGCCGTGCCGATGAATATCCAGGGGCTGTCTAACCCTTCAATCCAATTCCTTTTGGATGCTATTTCGAAAACATGTGACGTAGCTGTCACTACACGCCTTCACCATCCGGTGATCTGGTTTTCCCTTCGGTTCAATCCGATAACGAAGAAGACCTCCCTTCACACGGAAGCCATCATGGCTCCCTTGCTGCTGTCCCGTAAGCAAGACACCGCACTCCAGCCGAAGGCCGAAAATGTGGGCCGTTGGCGTAACTACACGCCTTCACCATACAGTGATTTGGTTTCCCTTCGGTTCGTTCCGATAATGAAGGAGACCTCCCTTCACATGGAAGATATCATGGCTCCCGTGCTACCGTCCCGCAAGCAAGGCACCACGCTCCAGCCGAAAGCCAAAAACGTACGACGCAGCGTCACTACACGCCATCACCGTACGGTGATCTGGTTTCCTTTCAGTTCATCCCGTTAACGAAGAAGACCTCCTTTCATACAAACGTCATCGTGGCGCCTTCGCTGCCATCTCCGCATGCATGCCACCGCACTCCGGCCGAAAGCCAAAATCATGCTATGCAGCCATCGCTGCACGCCTTCACCATCCGGTGAGCTGGTTCCCTTCAGTTCATTCCAAAAACGAAGAAGACCTTCCTTCGCACGGAAGTCATCTTGGCTTCCTCGCTGCCGTCTCTGCACAAGCCACCGCACTCCAGCCAACGACCGAAAACATGATACCCAGCCGTCGGTACATGCCTTCACCATCCGGTTATCTGGTTCCCTTCGGTTCATTCCGAAAACGAAGAAGACCTCCCTTCACATGGAAGTCGCTTTGGCTTCTTCACTGCCGGCTCCGCAGGCAAGCCACCACACTCCAGTCGACGACCGAAAACAAGCTACGCAGCCGTCGCTACACGCCTTCACCAACCGACGATCTGGTTCCCTTCGGTTCGTTCCAAAATGAAGAAGACCTCCCTTCACACGGAAGTCATCCTGGCTTCTTTGCTGCAGTCTCTGCAAGCAAGGCACCAGACTCAAGCCGACGGCCGAAAACGTTGTGTGCACCCATCGCTTCACACCTTCACCATCCGATGATCTGATTCCCTACGGTTCATTCCGATAACGAAGAAGACGTCCCTTCGCATGGAAGAAATCATGGCTCCTTTGTTGCCATCTCCGCAACCTAGCCACCGCACTCCATCCAACGGCCGAGAACGTGCTTCGCAGCCACCGCCACACGCCTTCACCACACGGTGATTAAGTTCCCTTCGTTTCATTCAGATAAAAGAAGACTACCGCTCCCAAAGAAATCATGGCTTTCAGTTGTCTTGGTCTTGGCTGCCGAAAACACCTTGGCTCCCTTCTTGTGTTTTCCCGGGTTCGACCCACCTTCCGTATTGGCCTTTGGCCTTTCGGTCGCTTTTGGATGAGGCTGCTGCTCTCCAGGAACGATCCACTTTCTGTATTGGCTTTTCGCCTTTCTGTTGCTTTTGACTGAGACTGCGGTTCTTCGATGGAACCAAAAACGACATGGCTCCCTTCCCGTGCACTCCCGGGACCGATCCACTTCCCACATTAGTGTCACGACTTTCAGTCGCTTCTGGCCGAGACTGCCGCTCTCCAGTGGAACCAAAAACATCGTGGCTCCCTTCCCGTGTACTCCCGGGATCGATCCACCTTCCATATTGGCTTCTCGTCTTACGGCCGCTTCTAGCCATGGCTGCCGTCCTTCGGTGGAACCGGAAAAGAAAAAAATAAAGGAAAAAAAACGTTGCTCCGTTCCCGTGCTCTCCCAGGGTTGATCCACCTTCCGATTTGGCCTCTCGCCTTCGACCGCTTCTAGCTGAGGCTGCCGACCTTCGATGGATCCGTAAACAACATGGCTCCCTCCCCGTGCACTCCCGGAATCGATCCACCTTCTGTATTGGCCTCGCGCCTTTCGGTCGCTTCTAGCCGAAACTGCCGCCCTCCGGTAGAACAGAAGACAACGTAGCTCCGTTCCTGCACACTCCCGGGATCGTTCTACTTTCCGATTTGGCCTCTCGCCTTTCGGCCGCTTCTAGTTAAGGCTGCCGTCCTTCGGTGGAACCGAACTCAACGTTGCTCCCCTTCTGTGCAATCCCGGGATCGACCCACCTTCCGTTTTTGGCTCTCGCCTTTCGGAGAAGCTGTAAGGAATAAACGTCAATCAACGATGGTCTCTCGCTCACCTGCTCACAGCTCTCCCATGGTCCCTTCGTCCCTAAGGGGCCACAGCATCACTCAAATCGAAGTTCAAGACATCGCCATGGCACCGTTCAAAGGATAACAGACAATCCGATGCCTCCGCCATCATACACGTCTGCTGCCAGTCATGCCCTCACTCACGACTAGGTCACCGCAACTCCCAACCACGAAAACCGCAAGCACGGCGCCACTTCTCCTGGTGCCTTCAAGGACACCACTCCTCCGAGACCCAAAGGTCCTCTCTGCCGGTCCCACCGCCAACCCAAGCGACCCCTTCATCTGTTACTTCAACACCGGCTGAAAGTCGAATCCACTTCCCAAACGACTCGGCCGATGACTCGACTCCACCACTTGCTATGCTACTGAAGCAGCCGACGCCCCCCTAATCAAATCGAGCCACAAAGACAGAATTTGTCTTCGCCCTTCGATACAGGGATTCCAAGCCACGCAACCTTTCGGCCGATCAACATCCTTTCTGAAACGTCTCCTCTGCAACGAAGACTCTCTTCCAGACAAAAGTGACCCTCCTGACAAGGAGCCACCAGCCCTACGTCCCGGCCGTGTGAACAGCTTCTTTCGCCCACTCGGGACGGCGCTACTAACCCACACAATTTGACAGTCTTCGAGCAGCTTCACAAGCCGACGTCCTCAACACGGTTGTCAATGCCTCGTGTGTGAAGCTCTCCGCGGACGCAAGACCAAAATACAAGCTTCACAACAAATCACTGGGCAACCAGAGCCCTATTTAATTGGGCAACCAGAGCCCTATTTAACAACACACTCCTGCTCCGGGAAATAGCCCTTTCATCCATCAAACAACCCAATTTCCGTCCTCCGCAGGACGACGAGAACAAAGCCGCACCTACACCACCATTGGCCCATCCGAATGGAAACTCTTTCTTTCAGCCGGGAAATTAACTACTTTTTCGGCCTGACCCTTCAGCAGAATCAGCAGAAGCGTGCCGCAACTCCCGACCGTCGAAGACGCCAATCATCACCAGGGGGCAGAAGTTCCTTTCGCAAGAACCATCAATGATGCCTCCCGCCTTTCCTCTTCGTGTTCTCCCGGGACGGTTCCACCTTCCGTTGGCAATCGGTGTTTCACCTCTGCCTTTCGGTCGCCCTTCGTTCCTGAGGCCGTCCTTCATTAGAAAACAACGTAGCTCCCTTCCCGTGTTCTCCAGGGCCGATCCATCAGGGCTCTATGCTTCTACTTTCCCCGCACACAACACAAGGACATTCGTAGAGGCTGAAACCAACTCTTTCTCCCCGTCGACCTCCAGAACGGCGAAACCTCAGCCACTATGGTGTCACGCTGGATAAGGAAAACAATCGAAGCAGCTTACGATAAACAAAACATGAGTAACAGCTGACGGTGACAGCACATGAGGTAAGAGCAATCTCCACGTCATGGGCCCACCACAATGCCACCCCAATCGAAGAAATTCTGGCAGCAGCATCATGGCGCTACCAATCAACCTTCACGTCCCACTACCTAAGGACATGTGAAGAAAATAATCTGGACTACACCGGCTGGGACCGATTGTCGCAGCCAGCACTGTGGTCAAGCCCCCTTAAGCACTCAGAACGAAGCAGAAGCAAGCCATCCATGGAGGAAGCAAGCCGCCCAAATGGAAGCAAGACCCACAAACGGACCTTTTAAGGGCCACCAATTCCTACGAAAGAGATCCATGTTCCTGTTTACACCTGTTCTGAATAAAGTGCAAATTTTTTCTCTTCCAGATAAAAAAATTTTGGGGACTAAGCCTCCTTGCTTCTCGGAGCGCCCGTTAATGCGGTGCCTGCCACCAATCTTGTCGAGGTCAACTGATGATGCTAAAATTATCAGGGTAATGTGTTTTGGCAATGAAGAAAGAACATTTTGCCAGCCCCCAGCCAGGCCAGCTAAAAATGGTTTCTTTTTGCCTAAAACATACTTAACCTAACTCCTGCCCTACCTCCCCTCTCGAGTCACTGCCTGACATATTGAGAGTAAAATGAATGCCGAAAGCGTCCACGCTCTCCCTTTTATAAGGGAGGACTGCATCGCGCATGCACAGTGGGATATGCAAGCAGGCGTCCGCGCACCGGAAGAAACCTCCAGGGGAACATCATATTCAAGGATTGTAATGCTAAAATTATCAGGTTAACCCTTTGAGTGCTAAACCCGAGAAAATCTCGGGCCAAACACAAGCACAGGTTGAAGTATTAAAAACAGAGTCCTTAACTGCGCGCGAGATGGCCAACAATGCAGGAATGACAGCAATACTAGGTTCCCTTAACAAGCCGACTCTAGAGATGGCCGTGGCCGAGTTGGTAGAGGCGTGTGCCTCACGTTTAACAGGTCCTTCAGGTTGCTAGTTCGAGCCCCGTCCAGGTTACCCCTACTTTTTTGGAGATATTAAAAAAACGCAGCTCTCAAAGGGTTAAGTATGTTTTAGGCAAAAATAAACCATTTTAGCCGGCCTGGCTGGGGGCCGGCAAAATGTTCTTTTCCCACACACTTGTGTTCGTTTCATTCCCTTGCTTAGACTAGTATTTAATAATATTAATTCTTATCTATGCAGGTAAACTTGGAAAACAAGTAAGTGTAAAAATCCTGGTATCTCCACCAGCTGATTATTACCAGTTTAATCGACTAACGCCCAGAAAAGGCAACATAAAAAGTACTTCGGAACAGAACAGAACAGGTAAAATGCAATTTGTAGGTTTTTAAAACCCAAATTTCTGCAAAAAAAAATAAATTCGTGGTAACTGTTTAAACTTTGTTATAACTTTGTAGGCTGTATCCTAACTACCTGTCTCCTATTTCAGAGCATAGTACACCTTACTACAATAACTCAATTTTGGTGGATTCCTTGGTGTCACATTCTCATGAATATCTTACTGGAATTGTTGGAACATCCCAAGGAGTGCTTGATGGAATATTATTGCTAAAGATTTGGCTTCGGCAGCGATATTTGCAGAAGGTGTGTCCTCAGTTTGAATTGATGACTAAGTGTATATCAAATGCTCTTAAGTGATTTCTCTTTACTCTAATACCAACACAGTATTAAATTTGCATGCTTCTGGTTTCGTCCTCCCCAACCAAACCAGGACACCCAGCTGCTGGCATCCCACATGCCTGATATGCACATGGCAGCTGTCATTCTTTTGTCAGGGTCTGGATTGACATATTTTTTCGTTGTAATCCCTTTCTTGATTATTTTTACCGAATTTTTTTAACATCCGTGCAAACTGTTTTAAGAATTGTTAAGCCATTGTCTACACCGGTTGTGTGATGTAAGTTCTACTTTGCAGAATGCTCCTTACTGTGTTACAAATGGGATGTCCCCCTTGTCCGCAGCAGATTTGAAACCTCCAATTTACATATAAGTATTACATTAATTAATTTTATACCAAAACTTGTGTGACTTGTTCCCTGTTTACCTCATGCTTTCTTACCACTGTTTCTTTTGGCACGGCACAGACAGGTCATGCTGTCGGCCATCGGGTTTGTTCGTAGTCACTTCGATTAATTTATTGGTGTCAAGATGCTTAAAGTTTACAAGAAACAGCCCAAGGCGGTCCAAGTGGACTATCAGGAAGAATTGTTGGACGTAGCAGTGGATGAGACGTTGGAAAGGGCTAGCGTAAGTAGGAATGGAGAGAAAAACAAAGACTGTGGCGCAGGTAGCCTAATGGTAATGTGGTTTCTTTGGAACCGATGAGTCTGTATGATAGTTTGGCGGAGTCAATGCGTTCATTGCCGAGGTTGATTGGAGATGAAATGCGGTTGGCATTTAGAGAGGCAATGCAGGTGGCGAATTTAATGAAAATTCTGGAATGGAGTGTGAGCTGGTCGGAGTGGTGGATACACACAATGATGGCCGAGAGTGGGACCGTGTGGTAAAACGAGCGGCTGTGTGACCGCATCGTAGAATGATGAAATTTCCTGTTGTGGACAGGAGGAAATATGGTCGGAATGTGGTTCTGTTGCAGTGGAGAGTGTATTGTATGAGACCCCGTTTCAGAATGATAAGTGGTTGGCCAACAAGATATTGGCCGTGGGCAATGTAAGGGAACTAGTGGTGTTGCCAGATGTGGCAAAATTGCCAGAGATATTTGCAATGAAGCACACCTGGTAAGGGAAAGTGAGCAAAAGAATTTGGCGTGATGGGACAAGCATAAATCGATAAGTTATAGCTGGCAGATGAGTCTTTCTCCTTCGTAGACTCCTCCTCACTGTGTTACAAGATTGGGATCCTTCCCTATGCCTACGGCGCTTTTTTACCTCATTAACGCAGTCATTTATGCAAAATATTGCGTCGCTTCCGCCTCTATCCCTCTTCCCCCTACCCTGTCCGCGTCCACTCACTCTTTTTCTTACCGCTGGCGCGTGCAGTCATACATTCTTAAGCTAAGACTGTTGAATTACTAAGGAAGATTCGTTTCGAACGATCTTTTTCGCAGTTGAACTGAAGTGCGCCATCTTTCCAAGCGAAGCAGCGTGGCTACGAGGCTACGCGTTGGTGGTGAGTATTCTATCGATACTGGTTGGAGAGTATTAAGATGGCGGCCGGCATGGTAGCGGCAGATTTGTGAGATCAAAAAACGTGGCGGCCTGTTAGGCCGGCCAACTACGTCCGCACGGGGATATACTTGCTTCTTAAGAACATGGCGGCAGTGGTTTAATACGGATGGTCAGGTTCGTAGTATTTATTTTTGGTTTGTGTGGCAGAATTTGGAAGATAAGTGTGTTTAGGAGTTCATATGTGAAACCCATGGTCGGAGTCGGTAACTGACCGAACCGACAGGAGCCGCACGTGGCGGACGGTGGAAAAAGTGGTTGTTGTGGTGATAAAACAGTACGAATGGCTCGGTTTAAAAAAAATTTTTTTTTTGGGCGATGCGAAACGCCTGGGCGTGTACGGCATCTGCTCTACCGAGCGTGAGTGGATGATTTTGGTTGTGTGTGCGGTTGGATTGTTGGAATACAAACGCTGGAACGGAGCTGGAAAATAATGAGCACATGGCGTGCTGGAAGTTTGAAAGGCCATAGGGCAGAGTGGGCGGCCATTGGGGCGTCGCCGGCGGTGTTGGATATTGTAGACGGTGATGGTCTAGAGTTGGGAAATACGCCACCGCTGAGGGCGGTTTCGGCGAGGCCGCCATTACTTGACGATGCGAAGGAGATTGCCCCGAAATTGAGCGAGATGTTAGCTCAAGGTGTAATTAGAGAGTGAAAAACGGTAGTGTAGGATATGTGTCATCATTTTTTTCAGTGGCAAAGCCAGACGGATCGATCAGGATAATTTTGGACCTGAAAGGCTTGAATGAGTTTGCAGTGGTACGGAAGTGCCACTTGGATACACTACCGAGGGTAGTTACCGAGGGCATTTACAGCCAGGGTGGCGGATGGCTACCATCGATCTGTCTCAAGCGTACTATGCAGTGGCAATAAGGGGCGGTGCACGACGATTGTTGATGTTTTCCTGATAAGGTTGTCTTTACCGTTTTTGTGTGCTACCATTTGGGTTGGCTTCGGCCCCAGGTACTTTTATGAAGCTTATGTCAGTGGTGAGACGCTTCTTGCGCCGGGCCGGGGTGTTAATTTTCGTTTACCTGGATGATTTTGCAGTAATAAGCCCGTCCGCAGCAGTTGTGCGGCGGGATGTGCGGAGAGTGTTGGAAACCTTGCGGAAGTTAGGTTTTTTCGTAAACTACGAAAAGAGTGTGCTGGTACCGTCGCAGGCTTTGCAATTTTTGGGTATGATGTTGGATATAAAGTAAGCCCGTTTTGTGCTGCCGCCTGAGAAACAGACTCGTATGGTGCGCTTGGTTGCGGGACTGCAGAGGGACCCGGTCACGGTTGTTAAGGAACTTCAAAGGTTGTTGGGGCTGGCAGAAAGTTTGTTGTGTGCCGTGGAGAACGGCAAGTTGCACACGCGTTGGTGGCAACATGACCTGGTGTCGTGCAGGAGTGCACGGAGGAAGCCTCTCGCAAGGATCTTGCGAGGATTTGAGCTGGTGGGCGAAGGCTCTGAGTCGCTCAGTGGTAGCAAAATCCTGGGTCTCTGTGGAGGCCGCAGTAGTGGTGACAACGGACGCTTCGGACATGGGTTGGGGAGCAGCCATTGGGGATTCGCAAGCACAGGGGAGGTGGCAGCCCAGGGAGGTGGCCTTGCATATAAATGCGAGAGAATTATTGGCTATGCTAAAAGCGCTAGACGTATTTGGAGACCTGGTCGGGGGACGGGTTGTGCGAATCCTTTCGGATATTGTGGTGGCCGTGGCATACGTGAATCATCAAGGGGGGACGAAGTCCCAGATGCTTAATGCCATAGTCCGTTGCCTAGAGCAGCGTAGAAGTCAGTTGGATTGTGTGGTACAGGCGGCATTTGTGCCGGGGAAGTTGAATGTGACAGCGGATGGTCTATCTCGATATTTCGTGGACAGATTTGACTTCCGATTGTGTACTGTGGCATTCCAAAAGATTGTAGGTGGTTTGGGACGCCAGATGTGGACGTGTTCACATCGGAGGCGACGGCCCAATTGCAGCGATTTGGGTCGTGGGGACGCTGCCCATGGGCAGAGTTTGTGGATGCGTTCAGTGTGAACTGGGGCCCGTTCTTTCCGTGTCCTTTTCCCCCATGTCCTTTAATTGGACGTTGCGTAGACAAGCTCATCGTGGATCAAGTTGAATGGGCAGTACTGGTGACACCGGACTGGCAGTGTGCAGCCTGGTTCGTCCGGCTGTTGGCCTGCGCCAGGGAGGGACCGTATCCCTTGCGGAGCGCAGGGGCTCTCCTCTGGGACCCGTACTTGGACGCCGAGGTGGCGGATGAGTGGGGTCCCTGGGTAGTCTGGGGGGTAGGTACAGTTTAATTGTTAAGTGGGACCAAGGTCACCACAGGCATCTTTGGAGCGATTCCGAGGTGTGCACTGCTTCCTAATCTATCCCAATCTTGTAACACAGTGAGGAGGATTCTACGAAGGAGAAATGAAGATTCTCCCAGAGAACTTGTTCTCGCCAGGAGAATCTAAGTTCTCTGAGTCGAATCCGACGAAACTGTGTTACAAAACAAGGCCCGCCCGCCTCCCTGCATGGAATCGTACGTTCACAGCAAGAAAAGAGTGAGTGGACGCGGACAGGGTAGGGGGAAGTGGGATAGAGGCGGAAGTGACGCAATATTTTGTATAAATGACTGCGTGAGGTAAAAAAGCGCCGTAGGCATAGGGAAGGATCCCAATCGTGTAACACAGTTTCGTCGGATTCGACTCCGAGAACTTAGATTCTCCTGGCGAGAACAAGTTCTCTGGGAGAATCTTCATATATACGATAGACATGTGATGACTACCAAAGTGCAGAAGGAAGTTGTTTCACCACAAACTCCCATGTTTCCCCGTCTCCAGGACAAACATTTGTTGTTGCTTGGGGTGGACGTAACAATGATGGCAGTGCATGCCTATCTGTTTCAAGTATTGCTACCATTGTTAAAATTCTTACAATTCTGTTTGGATCCCCTAGATTATACGGGTATGTGGACGACATTGTATTGGATGCAACCACGTTACAGATTCAGGCTTTGCTGGCCATGAATAAGATCGGATGGGAACGTTTGCAATTTGCGTTTGCTGAAGACCGACTAAAAGAATTGTTGGCCAGGCCTCTGACATTGATGGAGGTGTCTGGAATTCCTTTGCTCAACCTATTAAAATTAGGGATGTGCCGATGTAGCTTTTTTGCCGATGTACCGATACCGATTACTGTCAAAACGGAATGCCGATATTGACAACCGATATAACACTAAAATATGATTATTTTGCAAAAAATGAAAGTGTGATACAGTTTATGCTGCTGATGTACTACAAGAAAAAAACTTGCATTTAACATAGCCTCATAAAAATAGTAAAGAAAATTAAAAAAAATTGTAATACAAAGCTCTTTTTCCCTGCAGCCATTACCCCAGACTTTACCCCACAAAAACGTGCATGCAGCCAAACATTTTCTACACAATTGTAAAGATGTAAAAATCTAAATATGTGATTAAATGTTGATATTAATTAATGAACAGACGAGCACTTTATGATATATTAGTCCTAAAATACCAGTAAGCAGCAGTTTTTCTTATCTATTTGCAGGCATCGTTTGTTTAAAACTGTAAGTTAAATGGTTTTTAGTACATAACTACATAACGGGTGGAGCTAACGACTTTTGGTTTGTACCATTGGAAAGCTGGCGAAAAGAAGGTTAAAATGGTGTATTTGAACGTCAAAATCGGTCAATATTTAGCGAAGTTATGGCCGTTTCCATACACATCGAAAAAAAATAAGGCGTATATTTGATCCAATACGGTGTATCGGCACATCGGAGGTGGACATCGGCGGTACCGATATATCGGAATTGTCTCCGATAACTGGCAATACCGATATGAATCCGATAATCGGCACATCCCTAATTAAAACAGGTGCAACAAGACACGGCCACGTGTGGGACCACTGGAGTTATGTATATCTGGAGGCACGGTGGCGAGTTGTGGTAGATCGGCGTGTCTGGAGGCGGACCCAAGGCAGGTGACTCCTAGGAATTTAGTTTGGATTTTTTTTATGTGTGGGTTTCCAGGTTGCATCGGTTTTGTGTTGTTCCCATGGTTGTGCGAGGTAGTGCTGCCGGGATTGCGTCGATCGGCCAGACCAAGGTCTGGCGTATCGTGACTCTTTACATTCACCAGTGCGACAGGGAGATTGCAGTTCTGTTGTTGTACGTAAACTTGCTAGTGTGGCCAGGGCCATTGTCGAGTCAGGTATTGAGGAGGGGACTTGGATAGGATACACTTATAAATGTGTAGTCTCGATGGGTACTTTGCTGTTCGATACGAGGTCAACCACCGGCAAAGGTCCCAGTGCAAGTGTGCATAAACGTTTTTGTGGATCTATTTTCACAGGGGATATTGTACAGGAGTGTGATTGGATGTTTGGCGGCGTTATCCAAATTCTATGATGGTTGGGGAGGTGTTGCTGTTTTCAGTCACCTGTTGGTTAAGGGGTTTGTGAAAGGGTTGTTCTGACGATGGTCCCCGACACCACAGTGGAATCTATTTGGAATCTCACAATGGTTGCGAGATACTTGCGGATCCATCGTTCTCCGATTGAGACAGCTAACGTTGAAGGTGGTCTCCGCTGTGTGTGCAGGAAACTGGGTTAGTGAGTTGGCTTGCCTTGAGATGGACTGGTGTGTTCTCAGGATTCCAAGCTGGTTTTCATCAGACCAGAAAACGGCAAAGAGTGGCCGCCTTTTCTGCTGTTAAGATTGAGGCGTCATAAGGATCGAACCGTCGACGCGATTTGTTATGTTGCATCATATGGTAGGCGGACTGCATCTTTGCGAGATCAGTTAGCCTTGGCTTCGGGTAAATCGACCGGTCGGTGCGCAGATTGTGTTAGGATGCTTGTGCCCACTCTTTGGTGCAGGAGTGTGCACATGGGCCATTTCCAAGCGCATTCGGTGCACGCTGCAATGGTTCAGATCATGATATGGCAAACTGGTTGTCGCAATCCATTTTCACCACCCATTATCAATGGTAGCTGCTTCCGGGTTTGGTGGGATCACGGTTACAATGGCTTCAGGCGAGAGGACTATACTGAACAGGTAAGGCTGGCAGTGCCACTTTAGAGAAATCCCAATGTGTAACACAGTGAGGAAGATTGTGCAAGGTAGAAATGAAAGTTCTACCAGAGAACTTATTCTCTCTGGAGAACCATAGTGTTCCGAGAACGAGTAGAATCCGATAAAACTGTGTTAGATGGACTCCCACCCACTGCCCTAGTGCTGGGTTTTCTCCAGCCGCAAAAGTCTGTGGTATGGAAGCGCGAGGTGGACAAAATAGACGACACCGGAAATTTTTTGGAAAAAAATTAAGTGAGAATTATATGTAAATTAGATTTCTACTTGCCGGTTAGAAAATATCCACTACCTGTAAATTTTATTGCATTCGGTTCCTGAGTGCTGTTTACCTTGGAGGAATGTAAACTTTCTGGATACGCCCAGCTCAGACACCCACCCTCTGTAACGGCGGACGCTACGACGGCTCAGGTGCTTGTAGCGCCTCCGGTTTCCTGGTTTGACACGGAGATTCAGCTTAAGGTGTTGCGGTGATTATTGCGACTTTTACGGCATAAGCACAGCAAGGGCTACTGTCCCAGCATGGGGGATGGAGCGCAGGGTCCTAAATTAAAGGGGCCTAACCTTAATACTGCTGGTATTTTACTGCCACCAGCGATGGAAATTTAACCGTTTACAAAGAGCTAAACTAAAAATGGTTTACATATTTATTTACACTTAAACAGTTAATCGACTAGCAAACGAACTGAAGTTAAAAACACCTGGTTTTTATTATGACATCAGAGAATATAAAAAGAACACTTTACATTAAGTTTGCACGGAAGCTTTTGAAATAAAGTATTTAAAAGCACAAAGTTTGAATTTACAACATGTAATTCGGTTTCACAAGTTTTGACTAAAACGACGTTTGTGTTTCAGAATAAAACAATTAATTTTTCGAATAGAAAAAGCAATACTGAACGCTCCGCAGAGTCGTCCGCAAGATTGAACAGCCTCGGCTGGTTACAATCTATCAAACAGTATGTTTCAAACACGCATGAAAGATCAACCGTTTCACAGTTTTGTTTCTAAGTGATAAAACAGAGCCTTAAACCTCCCAGAGTTGCTGTTTACAAGTCAACTCCTCAAATTATAAAAGCCTCGGCTACTTATAAAGTCCGTCTGGAGTGAATAACCAATGAATCCCACACAAAGATCAAACCGTCAGTTATTTGAATTAATGTTTAAAACAAATAAGAAAGAAGTTGGTTTTTAGTAAGAGTACCACTCTGACGTTATGGGGTGAGACACCTAAGATGCCGCTACAGGCGTCACCACCATAATATTCCCTAGCTAGAGAGAGTTTAAGTTACGTTTTTAAACTAAAATTTAGACTTGGGGGGGGCCCTAAATTAAATTTTCAAAAGCTAACAACAAACATACGAACCACTGCCATTTTGCCCGGCATGGCATCCCACGGACATGGCGTCTCCACTGCCGACTGGCGTGACCCTTCTCTAGCTTGAGATCTGTGAGCTGTGCTAACTATGCATTCTGGGGCTGGGGTTTTATACACATTACCGGAAGTAGGCGCGGACGCCGAGGATAGCTACGGGGGTCTGATTGGCCGAGGGCCTCGAGAACAATGGAAAGTGGGAGGAGAAGTCGGATGAACAAAGGAACTGGGTGCAGAGCCGTTTGAAGGAGTAGGGACATGTAAGACGGAAAAGATAGGCCTGTTTTGAGTTTTACTCAATTGAACTTTCGGAAATAGGCCTTTATTTTGAATTATTGGCAATGGATTCCATATTTACATGATTGCAACGTGATTTGGCTCTTGTTAAAGCTTATTACTTGGCTTTGGGTAATGCATAGAACATTACTATTAAATTAAACAAGCTTTAACGGTAAACTGCAGTGTAAAACACCACAACTAGTTTTGGCTGGGGAGGGGGGGGCAAAAAGGGGTTTTCGAAGTTTTTGCACAGTTTGACTTTCGGAAATGGTTACACAGATCTTTATAAGAATTCTTTTAGTTTTAATAGTAGTTCAAGCTAGCAGTAGCATTTGGTTGGGTCCAGTCGGGCTAAGAGGAGAACTAAAATAAACATATATACACTAAAATTCGTGTCCGGTAGAATGCCGATGTCTAATTACTTGGACTAATGGCAGCGTTTCTGGGGGCAAACGATTATCATAAAAAGGCTAAATAAATGAATAAATAGTCCAGCTCAGTTGTATGCTAGAACGCATAAAGTTAATTTGGAGGTTTGAATCTTAAAGTTAACGGACAATGTTTGATCTAAGTGGAAATTTTTCATAGTAGTTGCGATCGTTCAAACACAATAAAAAATATCACACTTCAAAAATGGTTGTCAGTACATGGGCACAAGGTTCAGTGCCTTTCTCCTAAAGTACAACTAAGCTAGAGTTTGGGGCTTTATGCCCGAACAGAAGAGTGATAAAATCAAAATATACAAATACATTTTATAACAATGGCGGCCATGATGAAGTAGCGCTGCTGGTTTTGACGTGATCTTCAAATGTAGATTTGAGAGTTTTTCAGATGGAAAGTCCGGATTTGGGCTTCCCCAAGAGTCTTGTATTTGGACAGGCTATTAAATGCCGAAGAGTAGGGATGGGTCTGTTTCATTTTTTTTGATTTCGGTTCCGGTTTCGGTTTTCACGCCCAAAAAACCTCGGTTTCGGTTTCTGTATCGGTTTTTGCCGCCATCCACCCCAACCAGATTTTCCTAATTTTTTTTCTTGCAACAGTTGTATTATTAGCTTCAATTTACTCCTGCTTTCACTTTCAGCAGCGTTATAGACCGTGGGTATAGCTGTGGCACCATTTTCCTCTACTATTTTCGTTTTAATAGCTAGGAGCTTTGCTGTCATTTATATGTAGAAAATGATAATTATTAAAAAAATGTAAAACAAATAAATCATTTTTCTGATTTTCGAACACCGTACGAAAAACCGACACAAAATCCGAATCGGTTTCGGTGTCGGTTTTCAGTAAAAACCGAAAATTCGGTTTCGGTTTCGGTTCCCGACCCATCCCTACCGAAGAGTTTGTAAGAATCGGACCATTATTGAAAAAATGGCTGGATATGCCTCGGCGAGGCATTTGGATGCCTCAAGAAAAAAAAATTTCAAATTTTCCGGAAAACAGGCGTTTTTCGGTGGCGCTCGTTTACACCTCCTATAAATGGAGTTAGGGCGAAAGCCAGCCATCTCTTTTCCTCCAACGCTCATATGCGACGCACGCTGTTACCCTGGCTCTCCGCTTTCGTCTCGTCTTTCACCAAGAAGAAGCCTCACCTTGAAAATCATCACATCTGCATCTCTCGCCGAAAGTCCTTCATTCTGAAGATCATACAAGCCTTTCACCAGACGACCCCTCGTCGAAAGCGTGTCAATTTCTCACACCTGTAGCTTTCGTCGAAAGTCTTCACGTCGCCTTTTCATCTCTGACCTTGCTTTCGTCGAAGGGTCCAAGATGGCGCTGAATCTACTGGCACCCATGTTCTCGTCAAAAGCCCTTCACGATGCTTTTCATCTCTAACCCGAAGCGCTCGTTGAAATCCAAGTTATTGCCGCTCTTTCCAATTATTTTACCATCTCGATCTCCTACCGCACTTCTCGACTCGACTCGATTCTGCCTCCCGGGGACTGATCTCCGTGGGCTCGCCGCATTGTATCGCCTCCCCGTTATGACTGCCGCCTGCGTCATTGCCGCCGCTACGACTTCTGTTCATCGACCGTCGGCAACTGCAGTTCCTCAACTATCTGGAATTCCCTGCTCTCCCTCGCCAAGTTTCGTCGCTTTTTCCATCGACGCACCTTGCAACCGTCATTCTGCCGTTCATCGAACTCCACTGCCTAACATCAACCCTTATGTCCTTGAAGCTCGCTGTCCCTCGCTTGTCAAAGCCTACAGTCCCTCTACTTTCATCGCCGCAGCCTTGCCGAGCCTGCACGCTTCCACCCGAATCTTTCCTTTTCTGCATTCCAATTCTATGCTGCTGTCCCTCATTTTTCGTCTGAAACAGCCACCTGAACCTTCAATCATCATGCCTGCTTTCCCTCATCCTCGCCTGCGACAGCCACTCTACCTTCTATCAATGCCTGTTGTCCCTAATTTTCGTCTATAACAGCCATTCAAACCCTTGCCAACGAACCTGCTGTCCCTCATCTTCGCTCGTGACAACCACTCAATCTTCTCTCAACACACCTGCTGTCCCTCATTTTATCTGTAGCAGCCATTAAACCCCTGTCGACGAACCTGCTGTTCCACATCTACGCCTATGACAGCCACTCAACCTTCTATCAACAAGCCTGCCGTCCTCATGTTTGTCTGTAGCAGCCATTTAAACCCCTGTCAACGGACCTGCTGGCCCTCATCTTCGCCTATGACAGCCCCCCACCTTCTATGAACACGCCTGCTGTCCCTCTTTTTCATCTGTTACAGCCATTCTAACCTTTTATCAACGATCCTGCTGCCCCTCATCTCCGCCCGTGACAGCCACTCAACCTTCGATCAACGCCTGCTGCCTCGTTTTCGTCTGTACCAGCCACTCAAATTCTTGTCAACGGTCCTGCTGTCCCTCATCGTAGCTGTGACAACCACTTAACTTCAATCAACAAGCCTGATGTCCCTCATTTTCATCTGTCGCAGCCATTCATACCCTTCATAAACGTGCCTGCTTTCCGTCATCATCGTCAATGGCTCACTTCGTCTGTGACAATCACTCTAACCTTCAACCGACGTGCTTGCTGTCTCTTCCCTATGCACACCCAACATGGCTTGACTTTGCTGCTACTCAATGGCTTTGGCTACGCAATTCTACCTCAACTTTTATCTTATCGCATAGACATTTGCCAACCCATCTCTATCCTGCTTTGTCGATCCCTCGTTGACATGTTAACTGCTCCACAATGCAGTTCACTTGTGTGCCACCTCTCTCCTCTGGCGCTCGTTCCCTACTAGCGCTTATTGTGTCCGCTCGCAACATGAAAACATCCTTCAGCACGATGTTAAGGGTTTCTCCGTCACTGATTTTCTACGTATGGAATTTACATGTCGCCACACAACGATTTCACTGCCTCGTCTCTCGTTATTCAACGTGAAATCTGAGTTTTCCATGGCGCCCAGGCCTTAATCATATGGTGCTACACTATAGGCGTCTCGTTCATTCGTGCCATGCTCCTCAAACCAAAGTATGATTCGGCATCCACCTGTCACCGTCCCCGCATGTGCAATCCAACACTGTCACGATCAGTCAATCGTCATGGGGAGCCCGCTCCAACATCATGAATTTCCGAAACCTTGCCTCCCATAACAAAAAATAACCTCAACGTATCATCGACACTGTGTCAGCCCCTACTGGCAATGAATGATCCCCGGCCGACATCATCAAAAAAAAAAGAAAAACGTCTTTGAACTGCAACCTTGCTTAATACATTCGCTCTTTTAGCACCTAGTTGCAAACAAGGCAGTCCATGTCCTGACTCACAACACCACTGCAGCAGCTCACATCCGGAAGTAAGGTAAAGCTTGACCCTGACTTCCCTGACAACCCCTGCCATTAAGCCTATGCACTACGCTGCTGCTTCAAACACTGCAGACTTGAATGCCGCTGAGCCGACAACAACGCTTCCAGCCATTTTTCAACACGTCATCACCCATTGGATCACGAGGATCATCCACTGAGCCTACGACGACCTCACACATGATACACCAACAACAACACCACTGTGACTGCACATGGATTCAAGTCACTTTCAACCACTGATGTTTCACAACCAATCTCCATCGCTGAAACTCCATATACTGCTTCATGGGAATGCTTACCGTCTTCACAAGTCACCTCCATTGACTTGGCATGAAGACGGACTACTTCGTCTGGACTTGTGTGACAGCCATATATGTCGTCCACTCCCCTATGCACTTCACTCATTAATGAAGATGTTAGCTGACCCCATCTCTAACAAAGTTCTGGACCACCGACACTCCGGTTATCTCCACTCCCTTCAACCACATTGGTTCACGAGGCAACTCCGGTAGGCCAGCCGACTTTGTCACCCTGCTTTGCGTCACAACTCATTCTCAGGATAAAAATGACACGGTCGTCACTAATCTTTACTAATCGACCTACCCCATGTTCATGCCCTCAACCCGTCAAATGGTCAACCATGTAAGTCCATCTTGCCACCATCACTGCTCTTCAGACAAACACCCCTTCAGCTCGTAATCCCTTCCGACTTTCAATCCGATGCCTGCTACACCACATCCTGTGGCTTCTCGTCAACCTTCGTCAACCTTCGTCAACGCCGCCACACTCACTCACCGCTACCCACGGTCCCTCACCCTGATTCCTTGTAGCTCTGGGTTCTGCGCCCCACTCGCACCTAGAAAAACCTGGATTCCCACCATACCCTTTACCATGGGCCTCGCCTCGTACTGCATCAAGGAACTTCATCAACTCTGCATCTTATTTCATCCAGCTTGTCATTTCAATGATTTCCACACATTAATATGTGTGGATATCATTGAAATGAGAAGCTGGATGAAATAAGATGCAGAGTTGATGCAGAGTTGCAACTTCCATCCAATGGTAGTCGTTCAGCCGTTCACCACTTTCACTCTTTGCCATCAACATGTTCCAATGGATAACCCGTAATTAATCGACCACCGTCGTATCTTGCCCACTAAATTCCCTACAACTCTGGACAAGGACATCTCGTCCCTCTCATCATAGTGACACCACTACGCTGCACTCTCAACATTCTGTCACCTCTCCTCCTACGTCCTGTGTAAATGTGGACACTCCACGTAAAAAAAAAAATGATGAAAGGAGCCCTTCACTTTCAGAATCTGCCTTAAGCCACTTTCTCCCCGTTCTTCTTCTTGCAACTTGCTATGAACGCATCCCGTTACTTACTCTGGCCCGTTGGCCCTCCATCCACCTCGTGTGTCGAACTCCATTCCTTGTACATCACTCTTGAACATCGGAACCTTTTCAAACTCTTCATTCGGCGTAGACTTATGCCCCATCACACCTCCATGAGGTCCAAACTTTTGCAACGTGATACATTGCACTCGTCTCGACATTCGCCACCTCCCACTTAACCGGACTTGCCGCTCTTCCCGGGAACCCTTCATCCGGTATAATTAGACTTTCAGGTGCAATCTCGAAGAATCCTTCTCCCTCCGGCTCAAATTCCTGTAAGGAATTCGGTTACTTTTCTCAATTCACTACACCTTTCATTCGAACCGCAATTCAACTCTTAACGGTAAAACCTTTTACCTTACGCCACACCCTTTATGGACAAACATGCCACCCTGAAACCATGGACCCCACAAAACACCCTTCCACTAATTCTCTGACTCACTCCAAGCCAACGCAACACTACACTACGGGATCCTTATCCCAAAACAACACATACTGGACTTCCAAGAAATCTATTCTCTCTTCTCCGCTCTCTCAATCCTCCAAGATGTAATCCAATCAAGGATCGAACACCAAGAAATACTTCCTCTTACAACTTAAGATCAAGTTTCTTCCTCCCCCCCCCCCCCCCCCCCTCCTCTTAACGCTGGAATCTGTAACCTCACCGAACTTCTTCACCAACTGGCTTTGGTAATAGAAGTTCCCTCCCAGCTCCGACTGCCTTGCGCATTATGTCGGCCATGATCAGAGCATGTTGTGCCTGCAACAATTTTCACAATTCTATCACAGGGGACCCAGCTCTCACCCTTGGGGACCTGCCTGATGTAAACGAGGTCAGCTGTAAATTCAATAAAATTTACAGGTAGTGGATATCGGAAGGAAAAGAAGATGGCTGGCTTTCGCCGTAACTCCATTTATAGGAGGGCGCAGGTGGGTGTCTGAGCTGGGCGTATCCAGAGAGTTTTAATTCCTCCAGGGTAAACAGCACTCAGGAACTGAATACAATAAAATTTACAGGTAATGTATATTTTCCTTAGGCAATAGAAACCAATTTTGACCTCCCTACCAGGTAAAATTGGTTTTTTTGTGATATGCTCGGACAGTGGTGGGGACTTCCCATTTGTAACACTGTTTCATCGGATTCTACTCGAGGAGCTTAGATTCTTCTGCGAGAACAAGTTCTCTGTTAGAATTTTCATTTTATTTGTAGTATCTAGAATCATAGAATTTGGGTTACGCCGCCAAATATCCGATCACACTCCTGTACAATATCCCCTGTGAAAATAGATCAGCACAAAAGTTTATGCACACTTGCACTGAGACCTTCGCCGTTGGCTCACCTCGTATCGAACAGCAATGTACCCACTGAGACTACACATTTATAAGTAAAACTCCATTACAAACGAACAAAAGTCACCAGAAAAGTGCACACTTTCACAACAAAAGACACCCACACTGTTGTCATGGCGACATGCCTCAGGGCCGTTACCATGACACTTCCTGGCCTTCCTTGGAGTACCTGCTGCTAGCCCGTATCACAATTCTTGTGACACCTCCCCTGTGCACGGATCGGAAGGGTCACGAATTGAAGGTTGTGTAAACGTGGACCGCCGTAAAAACCTTCGTTTTGCCAAACGAAGAAATTTTTTTTCTTTTGAGCGCCCAAATGCCTCGATTGTGTAAATCTCGCCGTTTTTTAATAATTTTATTTATTTATTTATTTATTTATTTATTTATTTCTGTATGTTCCGTACACAAGGTACAATATAAAGGATATAAAAAGGATATAAAAAAACAAAAAGTTGATAAAATACATTGAGGCAACTACAGCTCAGGAAAAAGAATTAGGACGACAGACTATCCTCAGCATCTTGCAGGACTGCCATGCCCTGAACATGGTCGTGCGCACGTTGCCGCAAAATTGCTAGGTCCCTTGGTGTTCGAACTTCGCACCATCCACCAAGTGGCAGTAGTCCTTTTGCAACAGTGCCTCCCAAGCCAAAGCCCCAGCTTTCGGGGCCACTCCGACAAGTCTTCACTAGCTGATTGGTTGAGGCCAGAATCGTTCTCCACAGCGCAGCCTGCTTCATCAGCACTGCAAGGTCGAGCGTGAACATTTTGCCATCACGACAGGCTTGATGGTTGTGACAGTGGCTAGGAAGGTGTTGAACCCGCTTAATCGCACCATGATAAACGACAGCAAGCTCTTTCATGGTTGTTTTCCGGAAGTCGACACATGTTGAAATGCCGTAGAGTCCAGTAGCACGAGTCTTAAGAAGCTGGATTTTACATTCATCAGATGCAAAGCTGAAGGTATATAGCACCATGTTAGCTGACCTACAGAACTCGCTACGAATCTTTCTCACAAGAGCGTCATCAGTTAGGTCGGCTGTAAGTTCCACTCCAAGATAACAAAAGTTCGTCACCCACGATAGTGTATGTTTATTCATGAGTAGGGGGGCTGTAGCTACCTCACCCCTCCCAAAAACCATTCCAACAGATTTGTTGGCGTTGAAGGTAAGGCCTTTGTCGCATGTTAGGTATACGAGTCTATCCAGCAGAAACTGAAGTGCCCGCCTGCTGGGAGCCAGGAGGACGATGTCGTCGGCGAAGGCAACGATGTTCACGGCAACGCCATTCATCCAACAGCCAGTTGACATTTTGGAAATGCTAAAAATAGCTCCATCGAGGACCAGGCAGAAGAGGAAAGGCGACAGGGGACTTCCCTGTCGTACTCCACAAGTGGCCGTAAATGGGTCAGAGAGGTGACCTTCCCAGTTCACCTGGATGGCTTGTCTTTTATAGCAATTGGCAATGAGGTCAGTGATATACGAAGGAAGCCCTCGCTGACGAAGAGCCTGAAACACTGAATAGTGAGCCAACTTGTCGAAAGCTTTAGCTACGTCCACGAAGCAAGAGTACACCCGCAAACCTGCTCTGCGATATCTCCGGATGGTCTCCTTTACAGTGTAATAATGGCCAGAATCGGTCAAACTCTTCACCATTTAATAGCCTGCAATAATACCTACATCTTGAGGAAGCCCAAATTCAACAATTCATTCTAGAAGATCCACAATCAACAATTGCAAATCATCCAAAACCAACCGCAGCGCTCTTTCCTCATGGCCGCTATTATTTAAAATTTGTACTTTGTATTTTCTATTTTTATTGCTTTTATTTAGGGCAAAAAGCCCAAAGACATTAGTTTAGTGTTTAATAGGAGGAGCTTTGCGCAGGTACTTAACCTCGTATTTAATTGTACAGATAAGTTTGTAAGTGTGATATTTTTTATTGTGTTTAACAGCTGCAACCTTTATGAAAAATTTCCATCGCGATCGTCACCTGTCCTTTAACTTTGAAGTTATTTATTCTACTTAAACTTAAATGTGTTATAGCATTCTCTAAGCTAATCTATTTTATTCTTTTTATGCTTTATTCATAATAATCTTTTGCCCCCAAAACGCTACCATTAGTCCAACCTATACAGACGTCGGCAATTACCGGACACAAATTTTTGTGTATATATGTTTTGCTTTATTTCTCTACAAAACCCAACTGACCCATCCGAATGTTACTACTGGCTTGCTCTGCTATTAAAAACCAAAAGATATTTATAAAAGATCTGTTTCTATACAATCCGAAAGTCAGACTGTGCATAAAAACCGAATTCCCCTTTCTTGCCCCCCCCCCCCCCCCAGCCAAAACTAGTTGTGGTGTGTAACACTGCAGTTTTCCGTTAAAGATTGTAAAATTTAATAGTAATACTTTATGTATTACCCAAACCAAAGTACTAAGCTTTAACCAGAGCCAATTCACAATGTGCATTTGTAAATACTCAATCAATAATCAATTTCCCAATGCAAAGGCCTTTCCCAAAGTTCAAGAGTTGAAAACTCAAATTGGCCTATCTCTAGCCATTCCCTATTCCTTCAAACGGCTCTACACCAAAACCCTTTGCCATACCGACTTCTCCTCCCACTTTCCATTGTTCTCCTGGCCCTCAGCCAATCAGACCCCCGCAGCTATCCTCGACGTCCGCGCTTCTTTGGGGGG